>VTPC01003722.1:0-41826 GCA_011009095.1 Ignelater luminosus
TTTTTTTACAAAAATTTAGATGAATTTATATACTTTAGTTCCACACACACTATTTATTGAAAGATTCACGAGGCACATGCATTATTACATTTCTTTGCATTCAAAGCGTTGTCTGGGCCTATAACCTGTTGAGCATTCTACTTAATCAGAATGACGTAAGTAGAAATTACCAGCAGCATGTACAACATAGATTGTTTTTTAATAAATGGACAACAGAACGGATTAAGAGTTACGCACAGAAGAACCTCGCAGCTTTTTGCATTTTATCGATACTTTATGAAAAAAATCAATAACCAAAGTTTTTACATGTAATACTAGCTACAAAAACAAGAATAGAAGCACCAACTTAAAACAAAATTACGTTACTGACTTTAACACTTCACGTTGTTCACATACGTTTTAATTCACTCTGATCGACTTTATATCGATAACTAGCTGCCCGCCCCGGCTTCGCACGGGTGGAGTACCTAATGAAAAAAATAAGACAATTTTCCATTTCGAAATTAAATTACGATTAAAATAAAAGAAAAATCTTAAGAATTTATATACTTTATTGTAAAGCTTTGCAATAAACCACATTTTTAGTTTTTCCATTTGGACAGTACAAAAAAAGCGCCGATGGTTTGCCGACTCTCGAGAACGCCACGTATAACTGCCCGTGCGAAAAACAGGGCATTTCCAGATTTATGCCACATACTTCTAGTGATTGTCCTTGGGATTTGTTGATGGACATAGCAAAAGCAAGGCGCACTGGAAACTGGTCACCCTTAAACTGAATCGCAAAGTCAGTTGGCATTAATGGTATTATTGGAATAAGGACATCCTCGTCTTTGAACTTTCCTATGATTATAGTAGCTTCAATTAAATTGTTCATAATTTTTTTAACAGCGAGTCTTGTCCCGTTGCACAATTTCGGCTGATTCAGATTTCGTAGCATGATTATCACCGATTCAACTTTGAGCTGTAAATAGTGTGGCGGTAATCCTGGTAAATCCAATGAATTTAGGAATTCAGTTGGATAATTGGCGACTTCATTTGGATCGATAATGGAATCGATCGATTTAAATGAGTGTATTTGTCCATTAATTTGACTCTGAATTTTTATATTCAAATTATTTACGTCCTTATTTGTCGCCGCTAAAATGGCTCGCTCGCTCAACCAAGCATGGTTTTTGTAATTTGTATCAATATTGACGTTGTGAATTGACAAAAATTTGTTGGAAACGAAATGAGGCCAGTAGAAGAGTTAACAGAAATTTTCCCATTGCCAATTAGCTAATTAAAGTGTATCCGAATGTTGAAGTGTTGCAAGTTTCATAATTTGAATTATCTACACATTTTATGTTTTATTCAAATTCTTCTTTGATTTGGTACTTTAGAAGAATGTATTCGGAAAAATATGTAATGTACGACTTGTTTTGTGACTAAAGATCACAATAAATAAACACGTAGTATGATTTTTGTATTATTCAAAAGGAGTTTTTGACCATTACATTTTTCAAATTACCTCAAAGTTAGGGAAAACTTCCTTACATACACTTCGACACTTGCGCCACCCTGCCGGCGGCGCCATCTATTGTATACTTCGGGAACCACTCGAAATGACGTATAAGAGAAAAAATGTTTTTTTACGTCTTCCGTACATTTTTTTGGAAATTTTCTTTTATACAAACCTTCTCCTGATAATAACAAACAACAAAAAAAGAATTATCCAATTTGGTTCAGTCGTTGTGAAGTGATACGCCTTCATACATTTTTGCGATTCATTTTTATTTATATAGAGATTAAGTGTCACAAATATAAAGAAATAAAAAGATTTTCCCTGAGATTTTTCGTTTTTGCTTCACATTTTGTTTACCAGTGATTTAAGACTTAATTTTGTCGAGGTCACATGGTCTGTGTGTAAATAGAATTTTGTAGCTACTCAGTTTCTCAAATGCATGTTAGATAGTACAATATGCCAACCTCTTTAGACAACTTAAAATCTGTACTGCAAATTAAAATGGTGACTTATTACTTTTGATATTGAATTACGTTGAAAACCATACAGTCAAGCTTTTAATGCACAAGCATTCTATTGCTAAAGTTACTATGTTTTATAAGACAGCAGCAAGCTTTCTCGGTGTTTATATTTCTGTTATTACTATTATATTCTTAGCTAATTATCAGCACTAACAAATTTCATTCTGTAACTATCCAGCACGGCTTAAAATATTTTATAAAATCGACACTGTCTTAAACGTGTCTTATTTTGTAATAAATTAAATTTTTCACTCGGCTGAAATATTTTCATTTTCATGAACAACGTGTGAAAAGGAGACAATATGAAAATACCTTCGCAAAAAAGTAGCACGAAAATAATTAGAATATAAAAACAAAGAGATTCCATTTTTGCTGTTTTTGTAATATTTCTCTTCGTTGCGTTGCTAAATTTATCAAGGTCGAATTATTATGCCATAATACAGAAAAGAAAAATTACAAAGCTTTACTTCGCCTTGGGAAAAACGGATCTATAGGGTTGTTATTAATGGTAGGCCTAAAAAGGAAAGATTTAAGTCGTTAGCAAACGTATTTTTATGTCGGAAATTTTTTCACTGTGCAAGATTCTCGATAAAAATAAATTTTCTTTTAATTAATAACCTTTTTCGACGCTAACAAAAAAATTACAACGAGCTTTAAAATAATTATTGTGGATTGTAATCGCGATGTTATTGTGTGTCTTGGTAAATAAAGAGCTTTAGGAACAATACAAAGAGAAGAGCTGGGTGAAGCTTTTTACGTGGAAAAGTGTAAAACATTAAAAGCTGCTGCTCTCATTAGCAGCAATTCGCGCTGTTACAATATCTTCATGGATAAGAGGATTACAGAACAAGTTTTCGTCAAGCCGCTCCAGATCCTCGAGTTCGCGCCGTAAATAAAGATTTGTCAAGAGTCCTCCGCATGCAGATCTGAACGGAATACGAATTTATCCTTGATTCCGGAACATATTTTTTACTTAATCTTAATAACGAGGATTTTGAAATTTTCTTTTGATAAATTCGTCAAGATTGGCTCGAGTTTGTGATTTATTCGCCCCTTTTCCCTAATGGCCTATTATTATAAGAATGGATTCGCAAAAGGATCGTAGTTCCGTGACTCTTTTCCGTGGTTTTATTTCTTAAAAGGAATTTTAATCATCCTTTATCAGCTTGCCAGCTTAAAGATAAGATTACACTCAGACATTAAGGTATTAAGGTACGGCTTTCGTTGTACAGCGAACAAGACGAATTTCAAATTTGGATGACAAAAGCTTCAATTAATTGGCACAGAATCCCCTTTTTTTCCGAAAACAGATACCATCTAAGATTACAGTTTATTAAGGGCTGCTTTAGTACCCTAACGAATAGAAGCTTATTAATCAAAGTTTAGTTTCGGGATATGGTCAATCAATGTCCGTTTCCGATTGGCGAAATTGCGTTCTCAATTGCTAGTTATTAATATGTCCGGCACTTGTGGCGATTTAGCTGCAGTTCCTGTGCTTCTCTATTAACCTACGCCTACTCCATGTGCCTTTCTCTCTCTATTATAATTCTAAGCGTAGTTTGATTAATACTGACTCTTATTCTTTTCGTCTTTAATTAAATTTACTTTAATCTACTACGAGGAAAAAATGGAAATCTCCACGAAGCTGCAAATTCAATTTCTTTAAAGAAAAAAAGATAGAATTCTTGTCTAGACAAGACTAAAAACAAATGGGACGAAAACAATAAAACTTTTTTATGCGATGTGGATGTGTTCAGTTCATCCCGGAAATTAATTAAAAATTGATATAAAAGTTTTACTACAAGATTGTTTTAAGAGTTTATAAACGGTTTACAATGTGTTGTAACAGTTTCTATATAATAAAGCACGATCGTTACTCGTTGTATATGAACTGTTTCGTTAAAACAATATGCAAGAAAATCCAAAATTGATAATAATTCCATACTATTGCATCTTGGTAAGATTAATGTTGTATTTCGCTATTAATGATCCTGTCACTGTTACGTGTTAATCAAACAATTAGACTATGGATATGAGGCAGTGTATATCAACCTGCTAATAGCCAATATGTCCAATTAAATCTTACACATCTATGTTTGACTTAGTACATTGTAGCATGTCGTTATAATATCCTTCATTTAAGAGAAAACGTGCTTCTTTCAAAATACTATTTAAGGAAATTTTTCTCTTTGCTCTTAGTTTAAAATTTTAAATCGAAATCACTTTGGAAATGACAAATCTTAAGGATTACAACCAAGAATTTTACAAATGTCGCTCTGCTTATTGTAGAAGACTTTGAAAAAGAAAGAGTTAAAATAAATAACGAAATTAATAGTCCAGAAGTCGGGCTACTTTTATGTGGAAAAAGTCACAGGATTTTCAAAATCTTTTACGACATATAAATTTGAAAATGGCGACGAAAAAATGCTGTTCGCAAAGAGATTCGCACAAATCTAGTGATCTCATAGCAAATCTTCAGTTGTACACATAAAAATGCTGTCTTTGGTAGGTGAAAACCTCAAGTGCAAGTTAGAGCTCTAACAAATACTACTAACTCATCAACAGAAATTTTAACGTGACAAGCTTGGCACTGATACAGAATCTACGATCTACCTATTTTTTTCTGAGAAAATTGTGTAACTAAGATTCTGATCTACATTGAAAGCTATCAGTCTAAACCGAAAATTGAAGACGCAGTCTTGGAGTTACGTTAGAGGCAAATGTAAATACATCATCTGGCTGGCAGTTTCTACTACATATGCTTATTGGTAAAATCATGGGTGGCTCAAATGGAAACTTCTGTTTGTAAACTTCTGATGAGAAATATTTTGACAATAAAATGACATTTGCTCATAACGAAGTCTACACACTAGAAATAACTAACTACATTGAAATCTAAAATCAAAGCAATCACGAACAGAAGCATTTATTCTTGATCTTTTATGTCTTCGATTAATAGTTGTGGTATAAACGTGTAGAAGATTAAATGTTCTGTTAACAAATCAAGTACAACAGAAGAGTACAAAACGTTGTGATACCACATTTTATTTAATCCTGGCCCCTATCTACCGTGTTGACCAAAAGTCCGTCAGACCGACCTGTCCTGAGCTAGTTGGACAGCTTGACCCCAAGTGTAATCACGCACTCTTAGGATAGAGGTGATATTATCAGCCCAGGTGATCCGTCTTTTTTCATGAAGTCTCCTTCCTTCCTCCACCTCGAGTGCTTGTCTTGGGTACCTGGAGTCTTCCATGCGTTGGACAATGGCCAAACCATCTCAGCTCGGACGCCCTCACCTTGTTCAACCGAGGGTTCACTCCGAGATCTGTTCCGATCCTTGAGTTTCGGATGCAATCTCTTCTAGTTTTCCCAGATACTCCTCTCAAATACTTCATCTCGCTACTTAGATTCTGCTTTCAAGCTTACTAGTGAGGGTCTATGTTTTGCAGCCGTACGTGATAATGGGTAGGTATGTTTTCCTGCACACTATAAGCTTTGTGCTCCCACTGACCTTCTGTGTCTTCAGGAACTTAGGCCTGAAAGTGTACAGCATTCTACCCGCTGCTAAAGTGCTGGAGTTTATTTCTGTGTCGAGCTTCCCCTCACTAGAAATCCACACACATAGATACTTAAATTGGTGCACCTGCTTCAAAGCTTGCCCTTTAATCATAATACGGTGAGTCCACTGTTCTCTAGATATAATCATTTTGTTTATGTTTGCTTTCAGCTTCACCTTCTCTAAGGCCATAATCAATAGGTTGAACTTGTACTGCAACTTGTGAGCTGAGTCCCCCATCAATACTACATCATCGGCATATATCAACGAATTTATTATTGTTAAATCAATCGCCAATTTCCCAGCTTGAATTTCTTGAAGCTTGAACATTTCTCTAACGCCATGTCCATCATTGTGGTGAACAACAAGAAGCTCATATCCCCTTTTCTTACTCCCAAGTTGGTATTGAACTGCTTTCAGGTACAATGAGTGGACCTTACTTTGTTTCTGCAGGTCCGATAAAAGCTTTTAATTTTCTTGATCAGTTTGTTTGAAACGCGGTAAGTTGTCAGAGCTTTCCTCTTCAAGATATCCAGTCAAACGCCTGCATCATATCAATAAAGCACAAGTGAAGTTTCTTATTATACTCTATAGTTTTCTCTGTAGCTTGCCGAATCACAAATATGGCGTCTTGAGTCCCTCGGCTAGGTCGATAGTCGCAATGAGCTGCCTCCAGTTTTGCCTCCATTTGTGTTCTTAGCCTTTTTTCGAGTATGCGTCCGTAGATCTTTCCGGGTATACTGAGTAGTAAGGTGCCTCAATGGTTACTGCATTCACGGTTATCTCCCTTCTTAAATAAAGATACAATAATTGAAAACTGCCAGTCTTTTTAGTTTAGTTTAGTTTAGACTCCTTGTGAAGCATTTCTTCTCTAACTGGTCCCATATATCTCAACATCTCCGGAATTATATCATCCTTTCCGGCAGCTTTACCTAATTTAATCTTAGCCAAAGCTTCCTGTACCTCAACAAAAGTCAGAGCTGCGTCTGGATGATTGTTGGTCAGCTGTCTTTGACTTTCTGTTTCAACTTCCTCCTCATCATCGCTGTCTTCCCATGCCACAGTATCATTATTCAGGAGCTCTTGAAAGGGTTCCTTCCATTTTTGTATGATCTCATCTGGCTTTGTAAGTATGACTTCATTTTTACTCTTTATGAATTTTAGAAGACAGGCTCTATGTTTTTCCTCACGCATGCTTTTCTTACTTTGTAAAACAGTTTCTGATTTTCTTGAGTACTTTGTTCTAGAAAGTTACCAAATTCCTCCCAAGCCAATTGATTTGAGACTCTTACTACCCGCTTGACCTTCAGTCTTTGTTCCTTGTAAGCACTGTAGGATTGTTGGGTTTTGTTTAGCATATAAGTTCCTTCGACTTCTTTTTCTTACTCACTTTATCTAATTTCGCCACTCCACCAACGTGTCACCTTTTTCCTCCTTTCACCTATAGGGACGTTCTTGCACACATCTGATGCCAATGTCAGGACGATAGTTTTAAAGTTTTGCCACGCCTTTTTAACTCTACGTCTTCTTTCCGATCTGCTAACTCCCTAGTCTTTTCCACTAACTTCTCGTGGAAGAGCAATGTGATCTCCGGCGTCTTTAGCTTATATGAGCAAATCTTTTCCCTGTTTAGGCGAGTCCTCTTCTTTCTTATCTTACCAGTGTCAGTGTCACATTGAACTTTAATTCTAGTAAGAACAACGAGAAGGGCATCTGCATTGAAGTTCTGCTTACCTGATTTATACACAATCTTATAGCCATATCCGGCCAGTTTTAACCTCTAGCGAACGAGTCTGCTTCCTAGTTCTTGCAATTAAACACCCACGTAAGCGATTTTGATCTCTAACAGTGGCAGATTTACGTAAGAAAAATGATAAAAAACTTTTATCAAGGAAACATTCGTTTAATAGGAATATAGTGTGACTGGCTTTAGTCATGCATTCTTTTTAAACTTTAGTTTTGTTGAAATCTAGTAAAACTAATAAATCACTGGCAAGATTTACTGCCACCTGTAAACCGGATGTCTTGGCTGGTGCCTTCAAAGAACATTTCTGTGGAAATCTTAATTTGTTTGTTAAATTATTTTATTAAAATTATCTAGTTACTTTGTGTGTCAACCTTTAATTACAAACAAAAAATTTCAAATATATTTCTACCCCCCCTTGATTTAAATCCTGGATCCGCTACTGATCTCCAGGTATGGTAAAGATTCTCCCATACAAATATGATCTGAGATGCTTTACGCTTTACAGAATAGCAAGTAACTTTTTTAATGTTGTACTGTAGGCTTCCTTAGATTTGTTGAGAGTCCTTGAGGCGTATGCGATAAGTGGATTTTTCCTACTTTGGCTTAAAACAGCGCCTATAGCAAAGTTCGATACATCTGTCGCGAGCACATATTCTTGGTTAAAGTCTGGATACCTTAAAAGAGACTGTAAAGTTAGAATATTTCTAAATGTATCAAAGGATCTTTGATGTGATTCCTTTCAATGGAAATTTGTATTGGTTTTTAGCAAAAGGGTTAGTTGTTTGGCGTTCTTAGCAAAACCTAGGATAAATTTTTGGTAGTAGCTGACTAGTCCTAGGAGCATCCTGACAGATCTCTGATCTTTAGACACTGGAAAGTCGGGAATTGCTGTTACCTTGTCTGGGTTATGTCGGATGCCTGATTCAGAAATGATATGACCCAAATAGGGGCTGTATTTGAGGCTATTGACTCGTAGTCGATCGAAGATCGATTTGAGTTTTTTGGAAATGTTTTTCTGTGGATGAAGCGTAAATTATGACGTTATCAAGGTATACGAAGCATTGGAGACCCTGTAACACGGATAAAACAGAATTCACAAGCCTTTGGAACGTCGATGATGTGGCATACTTTGAACTCAAAGTGTCCTGAAGGTGTAGTAAATGCTGTTTTTCCAGTTCTAGCTTTTAAGTTATAATTTAAATTTAGAATACAAGATTCGTTATTGTATTGGATATTACGTTTACTTTGTTCAATGTTGTTCTTATATACTTGACAATTTAAATCAAATGGGGCTTTATAAAATATCAAAGATGCAATTTACTATTCACCTCACTACACATTGCGTTTTCTTCTTTTGTTTGGCAATACGTTGCAATATGATCTTGAAGTCTTGAAGACTTTTAGTACACGTATTCGCTGAATGATTATAATCAGTACATTTATAACATCGTAGAATATCAAAATATTAATGCACTGGACAAATCGAGACGTTATTGAAAATTACTCCATTTTCCATAATCTTTTTAAAATTGTGGCTGTCTATTTCTAAAATTGCCATAAACTTAGTCTTCATCTTCTCTTAATAACAATAGCTATTTGAACATTTTCTATGTATTTGTTTCTGTTTCACTACCGTCTTTTGTAAAACTTTTTTACTAGTTGCATAATCAAGTTCAACAATCTTTATTCGAGCGTTTCTTTTATTTTGAAATTTAGTAACATAATTATTCCCTAGTTGGTTTTAAACTTCAGACTGAATCTTTTTATTTCTTTCTTACTTTTACAATGTATTTTTATTGCACCATCTTTAAGCTTCTGAATTTTCTGAACATCAATATTTAATAATGTTAGATTTATGTGTTTTCCTAATTCTTGTCTAGTTTTCTTGATCTTTTGAGTATTATTTGGTTTGTTTGTTTTAGATGATTGGGACAGACATTTACTGTAAGACTTATAATTAGTAGACATTACATAATTTAATTTATTATTGTATATTTGCTTTTTATAATTCAATAGGATTTGTATTTTTTCTTGTAATTCTTGGATTATTATAGCTTTGGCACAAAGCAGTTCATCTTTTGCTCAAAGTAAATTTTTTCTTTAATAAGTTTAGTAAAGGTTAGTTTTATTAGGACTTTCAATATTTCTAGTTATATTGTTACAACTGTTAGAATTGAATCTTTTTCTTTAGTATCACTTTCCTCTTCCAAACTGTTATCTCTCTTAGTTTTTTTCCTTGGTAACTTACTCATCCAGATTTTTTTCTTTATTTTGATGTCCAAAAGTTGTGTTTCTTCTATACAGTAACGCACAATTTAGTTTTTGTTAATTAAACTTTCTAGTGACTCATATCAAGTTATTTAATTAATTCTTTCCTTTAATAAAAATCTTTTTGTTTTAATAACCATATAAACCCTTTCAGTCTAAGATTCTATCTAAAAAACAGCCAGAAAATGCACAATATTCAAAATAATTTTAAAGTGTCAATGCGCTTCGGAGTATGAATATTGAGGTTAAGTTAAAACTGTATCTTTGTTGTCGCATAAAAATATTCAATGTCAGTTTTGGAATGATAGTATAATTTGCTTTTGAATTAGAAATGGCACCCGTCACCTATCAGTTGCGAATCACTTCATGTACGTGCAGTCCTATCTATTGAAGCTTATCGTAAGCTCTTCAGTGCTTATTGTGGAAGCCTAATTTAAGGTGTAGACTGTCCAGTGCAGCTTTTGCTGATCGAATTTTGCCACAACGAATCCCAAACAATTTTATACCTTAATTTTCTGATGTTTACGATGACTGCTAAGTACTGATCTTGTTATGATCAAACCTCGTCAAGCTTGAGTCATAGATTCTGCGATTGTGACCTGCCTTTCCATTCAACATTAGTATCTTTATTGGAATTTTAGATTATTTACCTACCGAATCTCGTTCTCGTTTTTTTGAAAAACCGTATAATTTCAAATTAGTTTATTAAGTTAACTGTATTGCTC
This sequence comes from Ignelater luminosus, assembly GCA_011009095.1. Classification (NCBI taxonomy): domain Eukaryota; kingdom Metazoa; phylum Arthropoda; class Insecta; order Coleoptera; family Elateridae; genus Ignelater; species Ignelater luminosus. The sequence continues at coordinate 10,319 of VTPC01003722.1, forward strand.
AACCAAAATTAGCTTGTTGGATACTTTTGTAAATCAGAAGTGAAACAAGGGTTCACAAAAATTAGCGCTTTGATGATTTTGATTGCTTTGTCTTTTGAGAGTATCTTCAACCTCTTGAGTTAGCCAAACAGCGCAGCGGTTTAATTGCATGTTGACGGTTAGTTTCTGTCAAGGTCACTAATCCTCGATTTTTCTCCTAACAAATTCCAAAAACTTTAAATAAAAAACAATAAATCTAGTTTATTACACCATCGATGGTGATTTTAAAATTATTCGTGTTACCTAGCTGTATTATAATTAACTTGTTTTTGTGAGGTGTGGAATTTAATAAATTGTTTTTAATAATTATCAAAAAGAAAAAAAGATAAAAGGACCATGTTTACTATTATTTTTAAAAATTCTAATTCACAATTTAAAATTTTTCATTTTAGTTATTTTTATCAGAAGCTTTGAACTCGAAAAATAAAATTTTAAATATAATAACGTGTCTATGGTTCTTTAATATTATAAGTTATCAATGTATTAGAAGAAGTGTGTTACAGATAGTCTGGACTCTCGAAAAGACTATTACTCGGGTCATCAGGTACGGTAAGTGGCGCCCGAGGCCCAGCTCTTGCGGGTCTTGCCGAACTCGTATTGTTACTGACACTTAAAGAATCACTTATTAAATTGATATTTGTTTTATGCTTCGTATGTAGATTCTCTATGTAATAAAAAGTGAATAAAAACTCAATTATGCAAAAACTTTGCACTAATTCGGTTTGATTACTAAACCAAATTGTTAAACCCAATTCCAATCCATTTACTTCCTTTGATAAAAATATACAGAAATAGGTCATGCATCTTAAGATCAAAATCGTAAACGCAAACAAAACTTTAACCGTTCCACGAGCCTTAAATTGATGTAGTACGTACGTTAAGACAACAGTAATAAAAGTATGTGATGGATCTTTCACTGACATGAAAGATGCTAGCTTACGGTTCGACAAAATTAAATTATATCATGGCTGAGATATCTCAACGGATTGAGTTTCAAACAGGCGTTATATGAACCCGTTCCTGAATAAGGACATTACGCCGCTAAATTGCTGCTGTTTATGTCGGAAAAATCTAATAAATGTTCAAAGCCTTACTCTCAGTGGCAGACATATTATTTAACAAGCTGCTTTCAGTTTTTTATTGTTTTTTTCTTTGCAAACTTTAATATTTCTTTCTATTTATTTAATTCTAAAAATAAAAATGGAGATACAATAAAAGATAATGAGATTAAATTGTTTCGTTCGCTAACGATAGAGGGTTTCTATTTGCCCACGTAAATCTATTTGTAACGCTGCTGATGTTTGGATTGCTATAAAACTAATGAAAAATCATAACATCGTTGGTTGTTCTAAACCAGAAACGAAATGCAATTCCCCTGAAACGGTTCGAAAGCAATGTAATTTAAAATACCCCGCTGGTATTTGATAAGGGACCAAAATGATTGATTTCGCAAAGTTTATTAAAGCTCCGTTTATCCGTTATGGGATTACGACTCCAATGTCATTCGGAAGAAATTAGAAAATACCGTATTCAGGAATGTAATATAAATAATTCTAAGATTCTATCATAAACGTTTTTCTTCATTATATTAATAAACAGTTAATTAGATGATTTTTTGATAAAAAAGTTATTTCTGATTAAAATATCAATTTAAAAAATTTAAATAAAGAACGTCCGTCGGTATTATTATAACAAGTAATAATCGAAGTCGTAATAATAATTATCGTTAAGAACGGTGAAGTCAATGATAAAGACGTCCCTATAAGTGTAACCGGTGGCTAAATTACTGCTTGGCAATAAAATTCAAGGGTTATTGCCGGCGTGATTGTGTTACTACATTGGATTGCACTTAGACTGGAAGTTCATTGCAATTGGTTTAGCTTCAAATTAAATGTTTAGTTTATAGGAAACAGTTACAACTGCAGTAATATTAGTGCCAACCAAGACTAATTTAAATTTAACTTCCACGTATACAGTTATTCATACTTATTGTTCGTTGCAATATATAGGCTAAACTAATTAGAAACTAGCAAACCGCGCGTATACAGGGTGAACTGCGGAATAAATCGTGCTAATCAGATGCTCTATTTTCATTCAATCGGTGGATTATTGACGTTAAGAATTTCAATGTTAGTTTATGACCTCAGTTTATTAAATTTAATAAAATTTATTATTCCCAAATCAAGTACTTGCATCGAATAATTCTGTGATGATTTGAGATTAATTTTATAATGTACAGTATGGTGACTTGCCAGGGTATATAGAGGGTGTTCGACAATTGGAGTAAAAAGATTCTTCGAGTAAGACTGAGAAGAAAAGTCCTGTACGAAAATGTTCGTGGATGCCTCCTCTTTCCTCGCAAGCCAATCAAAGTTAGAAATTTTAAACAAGAAATACTTTGTAAAATAAAAAAATCGGCATCGGCTACACCGCGCACTTGCAATATTATGAAAGAATATTAACGACAGATTTTGTAAAATAACAGCAAATTCTAAAATTTTATATTTTATTGAACTGAAAATTAATACATTCGGCAAAAATCTTATTATTGGTAATGCTGTACAAGCACTCTGAACCGATTTGATAAATTATCATTGTAATCAATAGAGTTTAGTTTCGAAAAATCTGCCGATATGTACCAGCATTATGGGGTTTACGAAGGAAAAGATAATATCGCAAAAGCTGAATACTCGAGAAGGTTTCCAAATCATCGCCAACCATTAGCAAAAGTATTTGGAAGATTGGATGGAGGCAGATAAAGTGATACCAAACCAAATGAATGTTGGTGCTCCGCAAACTCGTCTTAACCCCGAACAAGAAGAACAAACCTTACAAAGATTTTTGAAAAACCTGGAAGCAGTACTAGAGGAGTTGTTCGCCGATTTAATATTTCTAGTAATTCCGTACCGTACATAGTGTTTTATTCAGTCGTTAACACCTAATGATTAGCAAGGTCGCATTAACTACTGCAACCGGCTACTGCGACAGATAGACCTGAACCAAAATTTCTATAAGCGAATATTGTGAACTGATAAAGTCATTTTTTCAAAAAATGGCATTTTTAATTGTCACAATATGCATCAGTGAGCCCACTAAAGTCCACATTGTATAAGACCGTCTAGAAATCAGGTCATCAGATTCTCTTTAAATGTTTGGATAAGGGTACTAGGAGGCAACATTATTGGACCTTACTTTTTACCACAATGAAGGAAACGATTTTTAATTCATTAATGAATGATAGACGATTTTCCACTCAATCTGTGAAATGGACTGATCTAGATGTATGATGGCGCACCAGCTCATTATGCCTATAATTAATGGCACTATATCGTGGTCACCGCATGTTACCAACTAATTTAGGAGGAGCGGAGCGCTTGATGATGATGACCCAGGTGACCTTGCAGACGTCTACGCTGGCGTTATTGTGAAGTTAGGGCTAAGGTTTTGTTAAATAAAACACTTGGTTTCCGCGTAAGAAAAAGTGATCGAGGTAAACAGGAGAATTGTAGAAGTGTTGGAGAGATAAAGAAATGTTATTTCGGCGATTGTTGAAGGGTAAGAGATGTTATCTGTTGAGTTGCAAAAGAGAGAGATTCCTACTTGGTTCCCTGGTTTTATATGTTTAGCCTCGCAGCATCTGAGGCTGAGATTGGTCCAGCTGAAGGCCAATAGGTGATGGCGAGGCAATGGGAGTCTTGCACGTGGATCTCTGGTAACATTTTCCTCTTGTTTTTCGATCGAGCCATCACCTTATGGGCCTCAATGTTTTATTTCGTTGTCGTTCTGTCTTCTTTTTCTTTCAGAGTATCAAGTTTGAAATACATCGAGAATGTTACATTAAAATGTATTTAGAAGGTAAATAACTAACTTAGAAGATAAAATCGTCTGTGATATTAGGTTCTTGTAATTTGCATCGAAGCGTTACGCCCATTCGCTTCGTTTCACTTTAATATCTCATTTCACTTAAAACTAATTTCGTTTTTCTGCGCTGCATTTATTCGCTGATGTTGTCTCTCAGCGTTGCGACGACGTGGCCGGTCTTGGTGGCTGCAGGCGTCGTGCCCGGTCCAGGATATTGTCAGTCTCGTCCGTGTAGGTGAATGGAGTTTGCGGCGGTGTCGCCAATTAGAAGGTGCTGCTCATCCCCTTGTGGGGGTAGGTTTGAGCATCGGAATGTGAGATTGCGCGTCGCCGTGCCTTATTTTCTTGATTGCACTCGGCCGCCATGCCTATCCTACTCGCATTTGCATTTGCAGGCCAAACAGTGATGGAGCGTCCGGGCGATAAAGTGGCGGTGGATTTGAAGGCGGCGGTTTTCGAAGTCTCCTAGAGCCATCTCTTCTTAGTAGCAAGAAGGTCAGTTGGCGGTGTGACGTTGTGAATACCCTGCAGCTGTTGGTGCGGCGGCGGACGGTTGTTGGTTTCATGTTCGGGGCATCAACCTTGAGGTGAAGAGCGGCTGCTGTCTCGTCGTGCGACGGGGTAATAAGAATCGGTGTAATCATGGGCTCATCCTGGGTTGCTATGGAAGAGATTGCGACACCGAGGACTGCTGCGGCCATAAGCTTGATGTCGGCAGGCTTGGGGCTTTTGTAGCTTAGAGGGACTCTTATCTCGTCGATTGAAGGCTAGATGAGGATCTGGTGGTGGTTACGAGCTCATCTGTGGTTGCTTCTGCGGAAGGGGGCTGTGACGCCGAGAGCTGCGGTGGCCATGGGCTCTGCAGGCTCCAAGTTATTGTGACCGTTCTTGTGTTGTTTGTTGATTGTTGGATGAAGACCGGTGTGGTCTTGGACTCATCCGGCGACGACGAGGTTATCAATGATGGGTTCGTCATCCTGGCTGTTGTGGGTTTTAGCGGTGACAAGGAGACTGCAAACGTGGTCGATGAGTACGATGAGGACAGATGAGGCCGTGAACTCATCGAATGTGGTGTAGAAGGCGGCGGAGACAGAGGCAAGGTCTGTCAGCGGCGTCTTCACGTGATGCTGTGCGATGGTTTGCTTGGGCCATCTCTGCCTGTGTGTTCTCTTTCTCAGAAGGGATTGGTGATCGGACGCCGTTTCTTAGAGACAGTGCGTGTTTGGTGATGCAATAATTATGTTTGTCTAGTTCTCAGGTCGCTGCATGGCCTCTTGTCCGTTTCCCGGACGATCGTTGTAGAGGCGGTGCAGTTCCGGGCAGTCTCGATGAAAATGTTGGTTTCGCAATCCTTGCTTCTATTTTGCTGGCCCCAGCTACGAGCTCCGCAGCGATTTTAGAGGCGGTGAACGCGTAGCACCCAGTATAGATGAAATTTGTGTCTGCTGTTGTTTGCTCCATAGTGAGGAAGGAATGCTGTCTCTAACTCTGCTAGGGAGGTGATTAGAAACACTTGTTGTTGACACCACTTCTTGGCGTCTCCTTTAAACTGGGCGGCGATGCGATATTGTTTCTGGTCGTCGGGTTGGTCTCGGAAAGCGTAAAGGGGCGCATCCAAGAACTTGCGCGGGTCTTCACGTTCAAATCTGTGGTACTCCAGCAGCCGATGGAAAGAAAGAGTTGGTCTTGATAGCGCTTGTAGGGTCAGTCGTGAGGGTGTTGGAGAGGGTAGAAACAATTCCGAGTTGCGTTTGTTTTTTTTACTTCAGAAGAATCTGTGCAGAGGCGGCGTCGAAGACGACAACAGAAGACGGCGTTTGCAGGCTGCTAAAGGTGCTTCTGCATGGTGCCTCGCGGCGGAACCGCTAAATGTTACCAACTAGCTTGGACGAAGCGAAGGTGCGGTATGGAAATGACCCAGATGACCTTGGCGGCAACATACGACAAACTTCTACGCTGGTGCGATTGTGAGGTTAAGACTAAGAGTTTGTTAAATAAAACACGCGATTTGCGTGTATGAAAGAAGGGTCGAGGTATGGCTACTGATTTTCTGAATAATTTAAAGAAAATTAATGAAGCCTGAGGTCAAAAATAAATTGTGTGAATTTATATTTCCAAAATTTAAAAGTTAACCCTACAAAGAAAACACCTAAAATGCCCATTAAAGGTACGAGAAGAAATGAAGATACGTTGGATAGAATCTTAAGCGTAATACTAGAGCTAAAAAGAAAGGTAACACAAATAAGAGGAGTTTATATACCGGACAAGATATAAAAATCGAATCGGATAGAAGAAGAATCACTGAAGATTTGGGAAAAGAGAATCTTAAACAAGATTTATGCTGGAACAATGGCTACGAAGAACCAATAAAGACGTCATGCAACTATACAACCAACCAACTAATAAAAAATGTAATAAGGGCTCACAGAATACGCTGACTGGGACATGTAGCAAGATTAGAAGATGATAGGCGAACAAAGCTAGTTCTATCAAGACATATTATAGGCAGAAGAAAAAGAAGGAGGCAACGTTAAGTAGATATGGTAAAAGTGGAAAAATATGTAAGAGAGTTGGGAATTTAAGACTGGAAGCAATTAACAAGACATATTAAAAAGTGGAGAAAAATATGTAAAAAAGCCATGAGCCTGCTTGGTCTGTAGCATTGATTTTATACAGTGTGTCCGAAAAGTATGGAATATCTTATATATCTCAGTAAATATGCATTTTATGGAAAAATGTTTCCTATAAAAGTTGTTTAGTGTTTAGTTTTACATTACATGGCAATACCAAATAACAATTTTAAGAAAAAACAAAAGCACAGCGAATATTGCTTCAATTTTTTTTTAAAGGAAGGTATCCCTTTGTTGTACTCATTTGATAGAGAATGTTTTTCTCTTTTCAATGATGTAAAAGAAAGTGTTCAAAGTGTGCGCCATTCACAGCTTGGCAATGATAGAGTCGTCTTTCAAATTCGTTTACTGCATTTTGAATCGTTTCTGGTGTGATAGCTTTAATCTCTGTTATAATACGGTCTCTTAGAGTTTCAATATCTTCAGGCATATCGACATAAATCTTATTTTTGAGATGGCCCCACAGAAAAGAATCAAGTGGACTTAAATCCGGCGAGCGAGCTGGCCATTCTACTGCACCTCTTCTGCCTATTCATTGATAAGGGAAAGTATTATCAAGAAACTGTCAGACATTAATTCCGAAATGAGGAAGAGCACCGTCTTGTTGCAACCATATTCTGTTATGGGATACGTCTGGATCTAGTTCATTAGGAAATAGAACAGCTAAAGCAGGAACTAAGTCAAATCTTAAAAAATCTAGATAAGCATCCGCTGTTAAATTATGTTTTATGAAAAAAGGTCCCAAAATTTGGGTTCCAATAATTCCTGCCCAGACATTGACTTTCTGCTGATATTGGGTGTGCCCGTTTACATACCAGCCAGGATTTAGCGAAGACCAGTAGCGCGTGTTTTGTTTGTTAATGGTACCATTCAAACAAAACGTTGCCTCATCAGTGAAGAGGATATTTTTATGAAAATTTGCATTTTCTTGAAGTTGCAATCTTTGATCTAAATCATCTTTTAATAATTCTTGAACTATACAAGGTTTATGCGAATGTCACTTCTCCTTTCTTAGAACTTCGTGTGCAGTGGATTTCTTTAAAGTATGTTCACGAGCAATTTGTCGAACAGAAACTTATGGATTTTTCACGACAGCCAACATTATATTCTCACGTTGTTTATTATTTAGAGCTTTAGGTTTGCCCGTTTTTGGACGATCTTTGACAGAACCCGTCTCATGAAGTTTATGCAAAATTCTACTTACAGTAGACTGAGAAATATGGTATTCGGGGTGCACGTTATTAAACAAATTGCAAACTTCCTCTTGTGTTCTCCTTCTGTCTCCATATCCCAGCATCATTAAAATTTCGATACGATGTTTTTCTAATAAATGATCCATAGCAAGTCGTATTTTTGTAACTTTGTTATCCTCACGTTAATCAAAATGCTTAAATTAATTAAACAAATAACTTTTTGCTTCAGTTCGGTTATTAACCGACATATCTACGACGCATTCAATTGTTGCAACAAACAAAAGTGCATCACACCGACCATAATGTGACTAGATGATATTGAAAATTTAAAAGACCTCGTCTGGAAAGGTAACAGATGAATAAATAAACTTTTAAGCGTTATTCAAACAATTTTTTGCGTTTTAATCAAAATTTACTTATGCAAGTGTATCAAAGTTTTACATCATCGAAAAGAGAAAAACATTTCCTATTAAATGAGTGCAACAAAGGGATACCTGCCCATTAAAAAAAAATTGAAACATTATTTGTTGCGCTTTTGTTTTTTTAAAAAATAGTTATTTGGTATTGCCTTGTAATGTAAAACTAAACACTAAACAACTTTTATAGAAACATTTTTCCATAAAATGCATATTTACTGAGACATATAGGATATTCCATACTTTTCGGACACACTGTATAACATACAAGAAATCTTCAGACGTTAGACATATTCTTTTGTTAATTACATACAATTCTAAACGTATTGGAATCCACAGCACTATATACATGTAACGAATAAAATTCTTATTTTTATGAATATACAGGGTGTTAGTAAACTACCGGCGTTAATTTAAACGGTGGGTAGAACAAGACACAAGAAAAAGAATTGCTTAGACAATGATGGGCCCATAATGCATTATAAACTCACAAGGATATGTGAAAGTTTTAAAATAAAAATGGTTTGGCGTCACTGATGTACACGAGTAGGCCAGTCATAAAACAAATTTTGCTGAAGCTAAAATAAACAATTTTAATGAATGGCACGGCCATAACAAGGTAGCAGATGACGAATTCTTTTCTTAAGATAAAATAACGGTACATTATGGAGTGCTCTCCCCTTTAAAGTACAGTAAGTGAAAACGAGTCAAAATTGATCGTATTGTTACGTTGGAAGGTTAGAATTACATTTTCAATTTTTGGCTTAAAATGAATATCAGATTTCTACGAGTGTGTGTGGTATTTGGATTTATTTTGCATTGATTATAATTGCTGTTTTTAGTACGTGTATTTATTTTAGTGTAACTATTTTATTATTACAAAAAAGTTAATTATAATTTTAAATTACAAATGCAATTTGATTAGTCCAGTTTTTTTAACTCCATCAATGATGAAATTAACCATTTAATGAAATAACCGTGTTTGTTGATTTTTAAAAATTATTAATTTTGTTTTTTGTGTGACTTTATAGTTGGTGTGTATTTTAAAAGTACAGTCGTGTTGTGCTGACTTGCATTCGGGTGTAAGGTGGTTATCTCAGTTTTTACGTGTCCATCAACAGCATTACGAAAGTAATCTGAAACTTTTGTGGTTTTCTTTTCAGTAAAATTAAATAACAAAGCTGACCTTATAGCCACAGGCGCCAAGAGGCGGTTTTTCATCTATCTCGTTTTTGCTATTCACAGAACTGTGTAGTGTTTGTTTACGCGTCATCACAATCAGCCAGCAGTACTCAAACAAATGCTCTCCTTGATGTTGCAATAGGTCAGTTTTTAGTTTTCACTAAAATAGTTTGCCAATAGTTTGCTAACACCCTGTATTGGTATGTGTTGTGATCACAAATTGAAAATTCCCAGGATCTTATTATTTATGTAATTAATAAAAACATTTTGTTTGTTGCGTTTTTCTTTCCACGGTAAATGGTAGGTCCTTACCGTGGTGCTACTATTAAGAGGTTGAGATTAACAAATTAGAACACCCAAAAAAATCACAAGCAGAAAATTTACCTATCCATTTCCTACTTGAAATTGATTCGTACTTTTAGATGACAAGAAAAAGGAAATAGAATCGGCTTAATTAAATTGTAGCTTGACGCAACGAAATACCCCATAAATATAATGTAAAACTTTCAAGATTGCAACGACCAATATGACCGTCTTATTTATTCTTTCGCGTGAAATCGGTCCTGTACAATTTAAAGGTGTACACCAGAAGAATTTTAAATAAACCGGCAGGTACGTAAATACAGAAATTAAACAAAGTAAATAATGAAGTATGAACACAAACTGAATTTAATAAATACAAACAATTCCCCAGGTGAATATATTGATGGCATCAGGATTTAACACCAGAAAACAAGAGAGGAAAATTTAAGTATTTAAACAACCACAGTTATGTAAAGGAATTTAACTTGCCTTTAAAAACAAATTGTTATAACGTCATTTTTATTGAAAATTTAGAAAGGAATCTAAAAGGAGATGGAGTCTTGTGTAGCGGTGTTGGCAATTTCTAAAGCCAGATATGGCTTCTCCTTTTGGTTTTGGATTGATTGACTGTTCAAGGGTCAAGAAAAAAGTCAAAGCTTCACCAGCTGAAGATAGAAGTTTTCAAGATTTTTAGAATGAGGATGTACCCGGGAGCTGACTTATTACGAGAAAGCATCTCAGAAAAAACGGAAAAAGTTGGAGGTAAGAGTAATTCATGTTAAAGAAGTCTGTACTCTAAGAAAAGCAGACTTTGGAGTTGTAATCGTTAATTTTTGATAGTAGGTTAACCTATAGATTAAGTAGAAGGCATGTGTATGAGTAAGGATTGAGAGCAGTTGCTCAAGTTTTGTTTTGAATGTTTAATATAATATCGTGGAAAAGAATTAATATTTTTTATTTATTTTATTTATCCTTTGCCAAGATTGGATCGCATCAATCCTTTAATGTCTTATAAGCCTCTGACCTATGACAGACAAAAGATATGCCTAAGGGCGACCCACTTGCTTAACGTTCAAGGCCATGGAAAGAGAGGAAAATATTGAGAATCATAGTCACTAATGATTCATTATTGGTCGCTCTAGCACTCTCCAGTTTATTTTCCAATATTACTCTAATTCTGTCGATATTTCTCTTTTCACTTTTGCTCTTGATACTCCTCCATGCCATTCACTTTCCTGTGTGCTTCGCTTTTGCAAGTTGGTTTGCAATTTTCACTTCTCGCTTGCCCTTCGTGCTTTCTGATCCAATGGAGTGTGATTTGTTTGCCTCATCTCTTTAATTGGACGATGCCTGTATACATCTGGAAAGCGATTTGGTTCGAATGCCTTTAAATATTGCATAAGCAGAGTCCGTTTGATTGTTCATTCAGGAGCTGTCTGTATAAATATTTATAACATTTTGGTCGTCCAAGCTTTCTACTTCGCCCATTTTATATTGTAGCTGCCCTCTATTATTTGTCTTATGTCTGGCTTCCTCTCTAGTATTCCCATTTCTCCTTTCAACCTCAATTTGTATCTTAGACTTGCTTCTGCTTATAAGAGTCTAATATCTGTAATCACTTCGAGCGCTTTAGTTGCTGTAGTTCGGTTGCGTTTCTCTTCAACTTCTCACAGTGCTCTACATAGAGCACCTTCTTATCTAAAGTAACTCTTTATGTAAGCATTTTTTTATTTTTAATAACAACTTTCCCATCCTTAATGATAGATTCTCTTAATAACTTTTTTTGTCCAACAAACATAATCTGTGTTTTTCCAACATTCTTGAGCAACAACCATTCCTTACATCTAGTTTATATGTTTTTGATCGAGATGCCTCCACCTGGTCTTCAGGAAAAGCTTAAAACATATCTTGCTTTTTATGTAATGTGCCTTTATTAATGCTCTCATCTAGCGTAGCAAACTATCCAGTAGTAGTCATAGTTAAAGGCTCAATGATGAGCTCTGCAGGTATCCTCTTTCCATTCATAAGAAATCAGGCGCAACTTTTCCTATATTTCTCAGACAGCTGGTCTTCTTCAAGCTTGTTATAACTTTCGGGTAGCAAGCCGAGTGAAACGCATTTCGTATGTCTAAGCGATTACCAATGTAAGGGTAATACTGCTGCCTATATAGCCTCGACAGTTGTTTTATTTCTTTGAAATCCATACTGTTTTCTAGACAACTTTTCCCCCTTTTCCATATAATACATGATTCTTTTTGCAATGAATCTATCCAGTTCTTTTCATAAAACCGGTAAGAGGCCGATTGGTCCCCATCTTGTATTCTGCCCTTTCGGGATCTGTACCACTTTGGCTACCTCCCATACTATTGGGAAAACCCCCCATCTTAAACATCTTGCGTTTCCCCAATTGTCGTACTCCAACTTTCGTCGCCCTTCTTAATGCTGACGATTTTGCCAACCGCTTTTCTTCCCCGCCATTATCCTATATGGTAAACTCTAGGAGTTATCACTCGATGCCTCTTCGCAGAACTTTTCGAATTATTCTTTTCTTATTTCTTCATATTGTACCTTGTGTTCTTGTATAAGTTATCTCTAGTCTTGGTTCAGCTGTTTCTTTTTTTCTAATCCCTAGCTAATTGATACTCTTTCATAGCTTTCCTGACGGTTTTCTTTTCTGTCTGAGGTTCTCGTTCCACTATGGTATACTGCTTTGTTTTCCTCATTAGTCATTAGCCTTGGTCAATGAGACATGCAAAGCTCGCAACCTCGTTCACCTTTTTTTTCCATTAATCTAGTATTCAAGTCTCTCTTTCCTTCTTCACAACCTTTAAATATAGTTTATTCAGCTATGTACTATGTTATGGTCGTTCAGTGATTCATTATTCACTAATACCTCCTACCTTTGTATCTCTATTCTCTTACTCATAGTTAAATCTATTCAACTACTTCCATTTGCTGTTTGGAAGGTTGGAGGACCTCCTTTCTCATTACGAATACCCAACATGTTTCTTACTAAAAAGTCAAAAACCTTTTCTTCTTTTTGGTCCTCTTTCAGCTGTATCTCTTTTTGTAATTCTCTCCTCGCTGCAATAAAATTATCACCTTCATTGACTTTTACTACCTTCGCTTATTTCGTTGCCATTTTCAATGTTTGGATATCTTCTTGTCTTTACATTACTTCTGCTGGCGTCTTTCTTTTCGTAATATTTGCAAATTGTTTCCTAGGTGTCGTTCTTTTCATTTTTGGCTACCTGACCCTACGTTTGTGATGGTTCGGCTTGCGTCAGATTACAAATCGCTGTTGCCTCTGCTTCTTTTCTTTCTCTCAATCTGTTTGCCTTTTTACATACTCCATTTTTCTTTGCTCATAATTTAATTTCTCTATTTCTCTTTTTGCTAATTTCAACTGATTGCAATTGCTTGCATTATTATAAAAGCTGTCGCTCCTCGCTTGATGCAATCTAATTTATCTCTTACTACTCTTATTGATACTTTCATCGGCCCGAAAAATACATTCCAACAAAGAAAAATGCCCTGGAAGGTCATGACATTCTTTCTTTTGGAAGTTGTCTCGTTTGTGGTATCCCCTGTCTGGCTCTTCTTATTGTATAAAAGTTGCAAGAATTTATAACTTTTTCTACCAGTCTTCTTGCTTGCAAAATTGTTTCATTTAAAATCAGCTGAAGACCACAATGTCCATTCATCTTGTGGTAATAATTGACGAGTAGCTCTGTAAGAAGATGTTTGTTGCTTAAAATAATTGGATGCTTTGCTGTATAAAAAAGTTTAGTTGTATGAATCAGAGTTGAGCGAGCAAAAGAAGGTGTGGAAGATTACGAATGAATCGGTGTCCCGAGCATCGGGTGTGGGATTGTGTTATCTGGTAACCAAGGGTGTGCGCTCTAGGATGTCTTGGAGGTCGTCGGGGAGGGTGAGGAGAATGACTGGAGGATGTCTGAGCTTCATTTTGGTTTTTCTGGGAGTGGGACCGAGTGGAGCTCTCAGGGTGTCGAAAACAGCGGTTTGTTTCTGCTAGATGGCCCTCTTCACGAAGCTGCTCCACAGAAAGTCTATCGCAGGTATTCTGGCTAGCTCGCAAACCTCCTCGGACGGGTGAAAGCTATCCAGTTAAAGCAACTTCCGACACATGGCCCTCTCCTTCCTGAGAGCGGCAACCCCGGAACAGATGATAATCCAAGACGGGGCGAACGAATCTTTTGTAAGATGGATGCCTCCGCGCAAACCGCCATGAGGGAGCTACGCTGCTGAACGATATTGCAGCATCGCTTGGCTTCTTCGATCCAAGAAAGGGTCTTCGGAAACGTGATGCCCAAGTACACGACAATGAAAGACAACCGGAAACGACTGTCCCACAGTTAGAGGTGAACGTTGTAGTCCGAAAGGCTCGTTTTCGAGGACAGGTTCTGGTGTTTGAAAAGGATCACCTCGGTATTGTTGGGGTTGGGTCTGATCCTCCACCTCTAGAGCCAGGACTCTCGACGCGTGAGGTCGCGCGACAGATTTCTGGAAGCAGCGGCAGAAGAGGGCAATGTTGCCTAAAGCGCGGTGTCGTCGGCGAATTGCGTCAGCGTGACGGATCTGTTCTGAGGTCGTCGGATATCGTGACAGTAAAAAATAAACAGAAGCAAGGATGTGTAGACGCTGGAGAGTTACCGACCAACTCGTATCCGATGGCGGCGGTAGATCAGCAAACTCCGGATGATGTACACGAACTGGAAAGGGATTCCGGCAGCGAGAGGATTTTGAAAAAGCCCCTCACGCCAAACTTCGTCTAATGTTCGCTCTATGTCCAGGAGGGTCGCGATCATGCACCTCCTGGTGTTTAGAGACGCGCTTGCGTCCGTCTGAAGTTTTAAAAAGCAGGGTGGAAGCCGTACTGGGTCAGAGGAAGAATGTCGTGCGTGGTCAGTAGTCTCGCAGCCTGTCGGCGAGGATGCTCTCGAACACCTTGTCTAAGGCGTTGAGCAGAACAATGGCGCAATAAGAAGAGGGATTATAGTGGTTTTTGTTAGGCTTGGAATAATGACTAGGCGAGCCGCAGTAAAGACAGCTGTCGAAAATGGTGGCGAGGAGCTCTAGCGCTTCGGGTGATAGTTGGCGGCGGGCTCTCCAGGTAAGAGGGTTTTCACTGGAAGCGGAGTTCTTGCCGGTGGCAAGGATCGTCGCCGAATATCCGAGGACGGTGGGTCGGGAGGTGGTTCCATGGGGACTCTGGCCAGAGTTTTTATTTCGGGGCTGTCCTGGATCTCATTGTTGACGCGTTGAAGGTGGTCTTCGTCAAAACGGGGGTCGTCCAGAGGCTGTTGGATTTCTTTGAGCAGATTGGTGAAGACTTCTGCTCTCTCCTGGTTATCTAGCTGCTGTATAGAAGGAGGAGGTTGCTTCGATTCCTGCAGCCTGTCATGGTTCGGAGCTTGTTCCAGAACAGGCTGTTTGTGATCTAGGCTAAAGCAGATCAGCAACCAGTACGCCTCCCGGTGTCTCGTGACTTCCAACCGGACGAACACGTTAAGTCGGTTTCACTGTGTCTTGGCCCGAGAGTAGAGTAGAGTAGAACCTGCGTTTCTCTTTTATGAGTCCAATTATGTTTCTTGGTAAGAGCGGACGATCAGCGTTGATGGATTTAAACTGGACGGAGGTGTCGACTGCGTCTTGTATGGTAGTGGTAAGGCTGTGAACGGCGGCCTCGATTTTGGGGATGGTAGTCAGGGGTGGATCGACTGTCGCGTCCCAGTCAGAGAGTTTCTGTAAGTGAGAAAAGCGTGAATTTAGGGCTGGGAGTTAGAACAGCATGGGGTTGGTGACCAAGGGCAGATGATCGCTAGTTATGGATGTGGCTATGATGGCTGGCTTGGAAAAGTAAGGAGCGAGATTGTCAGTGACCAGGATGTGGTCAATGATCGATAATCTTCTGTAATTGATTTGAGTGAGGCAGGTGTTGTATACGCGAAAAAGAGCGAGCCGTAGAAGGCACTGGGACATTGATTTTCCTTTCGGGTTTGTGTGCGTGTCCCTGAAGGTCGTGTGCCTGGCGTTGAAATTGCCCAGAAAATTTTTTTTCATAAATTTGTAAATTACTTCTACCAAGGAATTAAATAAATCTGGTCTTTTTAGAAGAAAATCATTGAAGCTCTTACCTTCCATTTTAGCGGCAGCATCAAACACCAGTCTTAATTTTTCTGGTTTATTTATATTCATAACCTCAAAATGAGGTAAATGTCATTCATGTGTTGTAGTACTGGCATCTTCATCTACTTTCTTTGGATAATCTCTATCCGAGTACTTTTGAACCTCTTTCGTGTATGCTTCAGAAAATTGTTAATCTCTTGCAGTTTTTCGTTCAATGTGCTGAAACCTCTGAGGAGCAACCAATTTACTATCTGGCATTTGTGTGTTATCTATTTTCTGTAACAAATCTGTTTCTGCATTTAACATCTGTTTTCTCTTGAAGTTTGACATCATGAGTTTCTTTATACGTCTGCAATAATACATTATTGTCTATTCCATTTTTAAGTAACTGTATATCTCCATGCACCAACCAACCTAATTTGGTGCAAGCTAGAGATTTTTTTTAAATTCCGGGTTTTAAGATTATGACGTTTTTGTATAAAGCAAGTTTTAACTTCAAACCTTCTTCTTCCAAATTGACTATTTAAGTTCTCAGTCCAAATTTATTTAAACGCAAATAATAATTAGCTAGCTATCTTACAGAAAAAGAAGCTTTACATGAATAAATTTACGCCTGTCATGTTAAACCTATTTAGGTACCTATGAGAATTTAAAGTTTTCCGGTTCAAAAAAGTTTTATAAGATTGATTAATTTAGTTTTAGGAATATAAACTGACAGATTGCTTATTTGTTTCAAGTCAACTATTTGTTAGACATTGTAGGAGATGGGAAATAGATTAATGATTTTATTGCACTAAAGAGAGTAATGTTAGAACAGAACAAAAGTGGTTTACTAATTAAAGATTAACTATTAATTTAAATTAAAAAACTGTTTTCAACTAAATTAAATTAAAAAAAATACAAAAGTAAAATTAATAACATTTGTGTAAATTCATAGTTTCGTTTGCAATAATTTATAGAACAACAGTTGTGACGGTGAGCAAGCTTTGAAACCTGCCCAAAAGTCATTTCCCTCGAATTTTATCTGAACTAAAAATACGGAGATAAAAAGTTTGATGAGAACGTTACCTCGAAAATGTGATGAACTTAATAGAATAGTCAAGACAATGGCGGGAAAGCCTCAAATAGGCAAGCTATAAAGACAGGTTTAGAGAGAAATATGCTACATTAATCTTCCAACTATCCAAAGTCGTATACAACAGGTTTCAATCAAATTGACTTTGCATGGAAACACATGGACATCAATCTGTAAATAGATAAATGGATAGAAATAACTTCTTCTGGCAAATATTCTTAAAAACTTAACGATTAAATGCTTTAAAATTTTTCTCAAAACTTTTGTTATTTATACTGAAACTAGTGTTTGGTGTAACACAATTTGCTGATATCTAACAGTGTCAGACCGTGAATGCCAGTTATTGTTAAAGCTCGTATTTCTATTCTTTCACAATAACTAACGAAAATCTCCTGAAATTGTTACAAAAGATGCTATCTCCCTTTTTGTACAAGGATGATATTAGTGCTAGTTCCAAATTTAGTAATTATCGATATAAACCTTCAAACTAATAAGATGATTTCATGCAACAAGTAGTATAATCCGTTGGGACCCGTACAATTCGGCACCTTAGATTTACTGCTGTCACGTCTTGTAGCTTCACCTGCTTCTAAGATCTTTACTGCCCGTTCGGCGCTGTTATAGTTTCGTTCTCATCCTTTATTCTCAATACCTTCTAACAAAAAAACAGTGTACGATATATGTATGTCTGCTAATAAATCATGATTTTTTTTATTTGCTAGAAAAATAACCTTAGTAGCAACTTTTACAATTCTTTTTCAAATTGTTTTTCTGCATATCAGCAGCTACTGGAGTTCAGAAGAATTTGTCGTTTACTAAAACTTAAGCTTTTAATAAGAGAAAAGTTATTATAATAAAGAAAACATAGAAAGCAAAAAGAAGGAAAACTTCTGGAAATAACTAAATGCTAATAGGCCATGAATGATATACTTCCATGTGGCGCAACTATCGCGGTCGAAAGTTATGAGCATTTTTCTCAAGCGTCGCTACCATCCATAGACTTTCAATAATTTTGCATTACGCCACCAGCACTTTTGAGTTTCCATGGATTTTTAACCTAACCTAACCTTTTTTAAGAGAAAAATCTTTATGGACACTAACATACCCGGACATGTGAGACCTCTACTCACTAAAAATCCTGTTATTCGCCACGTTTGTTGCACGCGGTACCGCTACAAATCAGCATATCATCACGTGCAGCTGGCCAACTGATATTCACCTCGTACTGAACACTTTACACGTTACCGCTATTCACTTCTTGCAGTTCACTAATCATTGTTTACCTCTCACAGCTCAAGTTTTTGCGCTTCCTCAGGCCCTTGTTAATAGCGCCCTTTTTCCATTTTGTTTGCTGTCATAATTCTTTTGATCATCAAGAGGGGATAGGTTTCTCCTCTTACCCTCCCCCACCTCTCACGTTCGAAGACTATGTGCTTCGCTGTATCGATTTTGCCGCAATATTGGCATTCATGAAGTAGCTCCTTATTCATTTTATTTTGTGTAGGGCCTAAATAATCCGTGGCCTGTTAGGTCTTGAGTCAGCCAATAATTGGTTTCCCGAAATTTACAGACGACCCAGGTCTCTACATCTCTAATGAGCAACCTTGTTCGTTGGCCCTCCCATCTCTGTTGCTACTCCTGGAGGTTAATTTCTCTGGCCCTTTGTCTTAGGGTGTTTGGTAGTACCCTGAGTAAACTTTCTCTTTATACTCCCTCTATTCTAGTTTTATATTTTTCCATTTTTAAAGCTCTGCTCCAAATAGGGGCCCCGTATAGTATGACTGAGTACAGCACTCTGCACAGCATTGCTCTTTTCCTGTTATTTGGGCTCCTGACCTTGGGCACGATTCTTGCTAGGTTGGTTGCTTTTTCTTCGGCCTTTCTGGCTGCCATTTCTACATGTGGCCCGCAAGTCCCATGTCTGTCAAATGTTACCCTAAGGTATTTTAAAGTTTTGTATAACCCAAGGTCATGCTCATCTATCATAAAACGTATTACATTTGGGCGTCCTGAGCTGTTCAAGATTAGGGCTTCGCTCTTCTCCGGAATTACACTCAGCCTTTGTCTTTCCATCAATTCAATGATCCTTTTCATGCTGTCATTTACCGTCTCCCGTATATCTTCTATGCCTCCTGTCGTTATCACTAAGGCCAGGTCATTAGGGAAGTCTATTATCCTTGCACCCTGTGGTAGTCGCAGCCTAAGCACCTTATCGTACATAATATTTCATAACGTAGGGCCTACGATAGAACCTTGAGTACGCCGGCGCTTACTCTAATCTTCATTCTGTTTAGTATAATATATCTCTTGTTTAGAGGACGACGACAAGGAGAACGAGAACGACGACGACAAGGACGACGACGAGGACGCCGAGGAAGACGACGAGGAAGACGAGGACGACAACAAGGACGACGAGGACGACAACGACGACGACGACGAGGAGGACGACGACGAAATTCAAATATTCCGCACCACTTTTTCTTTACCTGCGGCGTCTTCACTATTTCCATTTTTTCTGGGTGGTTACCTCATAGGGCGGTCTATTACCTACCCTCTTTATCATATCCAATACCCGATCCCCAGATATTATTAGTTAGTTCATCCACCAAACCATTCCAGTAGTTCTTTTTAGATTTATTTATCAGTCTCTTGCGGTGTTTTTAAGTCTCTTTGTGTGCATCAAGCACTCCATTTTCCAGATTTTCCTCGATTTTGGCAGCTCGAGTGACCCTTCTTCTGTCTTTCATACATTTACTTCTTTGCTGCGCAATCTCTTCGGTCCACCAGTACGAGGTTTTTTGTTTCCCTTGGCATCCCTGATTATCTCGTTTCTATATGCTCTTTGGATTATTTCCGTGCAAATCACGTGAGATACTCTCTCATTTCCTCTAATTCTCTTTTGCATCCGTTTTACTTTCATCCTGAAAGCACGCAAGTCCACAGTTTTTGTTTTTTCTTGAGTTCCCTCAATCTTGGGTCCACAAACTTCAAAGTATATATATTTATGGTCAGACAAGTTTTCGTCCGGTAACATCTTCCAACCTACCACCTCGTTTGTAAAGTTCTGAGTCGCTATCGTTGTATCAATGTATAATTTGCTCTCTCTCTCTCTCTTTTCGAAGGTCTAGGTTGTTCCCTCATTCTTTATAACAAAATTTAAGGCCGCAATGTATTCCGCCCATAGTTGACCCCACTCATCTAGATTAGCAGACCTTGATAACGGTGATTTTGCGTTTATATCATCCGCACTTCCACCCCTGTTCACAATTCTGTCCATAAGATTTTCCACTAAATTTTTATATCTATTGATACTAACATTTGGAGAGAAGAAACACGCATACATAGATGAATTAAAGTTTATGCACATGTGTCCTTCCTCTTGTTCTGCACTCAGCTTTTCTAGGCCTGTATTCACATACAACAAGGCCACGTCCATGTTCTTGTCTTTGATGTATCCTCTCCCTCCCAAAAAAAACACCTCTAAGACCAAGGGCACACTCGATAGCTGAGATAAACAGAAAAAGTAACACTATCGATTCCTGAAAACAAGCAGCAAGCAAAAAAGAGGAGAAAACAAGAGACTCTTGTAGAAGAAAGAATAAATACAACGCAAATAAAAGATATGTGTACTAAATACGAGGCAATAATCAGAAAGATGGACAAGAAAATTGCGCTGCTAGAGCAATTAGTCAAAAAAAACGAACACGAAAAAATAAAATAAAAGAGAACATCGTCATTGCCAGGAAACTGATGAGTCAAATAACAAGCTTAGACATAAAAGAAGCAATAAAGAAACAAACAATAACGGATAAAGCGGAAACGAACATGATAAACAAAATAAGAAAACAAATAAAAGCATCGAAAGCAGAAAAACAAACGAGTTCACCACCAAATAGAAATAAAAAAGGTAATAGAATTGGAATAGCTAGAAAACATTTATAAAGTAATCCAGAGGAAATACAAGGAGTAGTAAAAGCATACAAAGAAAACGATACAGTCATAATAATGAACCAAGAAAAAAGGTAAATTGTGATCCACTCGTCAAACCTGATCGATTGATGCCCCACTTGACCCCTCCACGAGATGCGGGTATATGGAACTTTAGCCATTTATGTAGGTTAGATTAAAGATCCATGAAAACTCAAAAGCGCCGCCGGTGGCGTAATGCAAAATCATCGAGTCTATGGGTGGTAGCGGCGTTTTAGAAAAATGCTCATAACTTTTGACTCCAACGGTTGCGCCACTTGGAAGTGACTTTGTTGTGACCCTTTCGTCAAGACCGATCGATTAATATCCCACTTGACATCCTTCGGGAGGTGCGGATATACTGAACTATAAACTGAGAGGATGTGTAACATTAATAGAAATGAAAAACCAAAACTTACCAAGGGTTTCTTCTTTCCCGAAATCCACACGGGTTTAAATTGTTAAAAATTACAAAAATTAAATTAAATTTAAAAATATATCTATCGATAACTAGTTTCAGTTCATTATGTTGCCTTCTATCTATTTTCCGGGCAGATACCTTTGATATTTAGACAAAATGAGAATTGTGTGCCATATTTTTGTTTATCTGAATGAATTCGTTAGAATTCGAACTCGATATCTCTTGGTGTGTAATTCTTGTTTAAACAACTGAGCTAATAGCCCTTGCTGGTGTATATCTAAAGTATTTATTTTATAATATCATCAATAAAGCTTTATTTGCTACTCTAAGATTCATAAATGTTAATGAAAGTCATAACATAATCAACGGCTATATTGATATTTAGAAAATTACAAATTAGAGAATTAAAGAACAACTGCACAGAGAGGTATATTGTCTTTAGTTTCAGCTTTTTCGATCACTAAAACTATTGCAGTTACTTAAAATAAAAAAGGATGTAATTAATTAAAAGTTTACACAAAGAAAAACTTTATGACGCTTTCTATTCTAACACAGCAATGAACGTACTTTTACGTTTCTTAATTCATAAAGTAAACATGTACAAAATAAAAAAATATTACGCAGAAAATTAGAAAGAAAAGGACAAAGAGCAAGATCTTTTAGTGTCCTATTAAAAAAACACCAACTTAGCGGAATCTTCTACAACTCATTTCAAACTTTAATACATGTCGAAGAAAACTCGCTGTGCATTTAAAATATTCAAAGGAAACGCTCAGAAACAAGTAGGAGAATGAGGCAGACGTATTGCGAATAGATGAGGGTAATTTATAGCCCTCTTACTAGGACAGGGGTGAAAGTGACAAACTGATAAATATCTTTTATTTTCGGTTAGTTACACAATTTATATGTGAACGCGTATACCGGCGGCGTGGTGTGTGCGTGTGATGCGAATCCGCGAAATCAAGAAATCCCAAGCATTTTTCATCCGTTAGTTAATCAGAAACAACGAAAGAGCGGAAAAGTTGCTAAAATTATCATCAGGAATTAGCCCTTGCTTACACTAGTACTTAAAATAATTAATTATGGCGCTTTAAGGAACTGTCGTTTGTATTAATACAGAACAAAGTCGAGATCGTTGATTAAGTAAAAAATGATAGCAATCTCGCTATATTACGGCCCGAATAACCATTATGAGGCATCACGTGGTACAAAAGATGGCAGAAAGAAAGGGTAAAACAAGTGACGTTAGAGAAATTGCAAACCATAATAAAACTGTTTGTCACCATTTGTGTGTTGCGTACGCGTTTTCGCAACGGTTTTTCAAGGGTAACTTAGGTAAATGCTCGCCGAAGATTGCAAACCCGACTCTTTGGCCTTCGTCTGAGCTCAAGGACAGGCTTGGATTAAGGCTAAGATTTTCCAGATTGACTACACTGAAAATGATTTTGGTGGAGTAGTAAAGATCAAGTCTTCCCTGGATGTACATATATACGTGTATGTTTGTTTTTCCTTTCTTTTTATTCTGTCTTAAATTTTTATTACCACCGCAGCGGTGCACGATGTGCATTCGTTTAAGAGGAAAACACGTTTCGTCCATTGCAATAAAGTAACTTATTTTTCAGGTTTAAAGTAAAAACATCATTTGTTATCTTTGCTAGCTTTACTTATACATAGTAACTAATTTACTGTCTTAACGATTATAAACTAAAGCTGAAGTGAATATATGTAACTTAAAGTGGATAAACAGAAGTTTGTGCCAAAATGAATTTATTGGAATAAATTACAATCATTTATGATATTAATTAATGTTGGAAATTCATATAACGTAAACCCTTGAAGCTATATACATGAGTATACATATCTGTGGTGTTTTGTGGAAATATTGTACGAGGTAAAAGGTTTAACTAACGTCATATGTATCCTGCATCCATTTGTAGAATATGAAACGTATTAAAAGATTAACGATTTGGATTCTGTTTGCATTTTTATTATTTTTCTTTATTGATCTATTATAACTTTAACGCCACAAGTTTGTTAATCAATAAGTTTAAAGATGTGAAAGAAGCAACAGAACATGTCTTTTGAAAATTATTACTATTGTCATGTTGTCTGCGAGAGCGTAAACGAGATTAACAATTTAATTTTGTTGTGGTTCCACTTAACTTTGGATTCGTACAGTACATAAAAATTATGTACAGGGTGCTCTTGATATTTGTAGAATAATAATAGAAAATAATGAAAATTTTGTTTGGTACTGTAAATTCTAGCTCTAAGTAAATATCTTCAAAATAGTCTTTGTTTTCCTAGATAGAAGAGAAAATATATGTTACCCGAGGCATGAGCTCTAGTCTCACATCTTTTATGGAAACTGTAGTTGGTACATCATTTTGTTAATAAGACCCGTCTAGTGCCAGTTAATCAAGCCTGTCTCAAAGCATGTTGGTGCCCATAAGCAAAGATTGTTTTTGAGCCTCTTTTTCTTTTCCTATTATATTATGTTTTTATTGTAGATGAGCCTGTACTCGAAAGTGTTGCGCATATGCCTATGAGGAAAAACAAACCCACGCGAACTCCAAAATAGACATGGATGATTCTTGCAAAGTACAGGTCAGATGGAAATCATACTTACGCGCTCCTTAACGAGTAGCACCGTAGAACTGCGCCCAAGACAACTAACGTCTTGAACTGGTCCTGTTGGAAATACTGAATCAGATGACCCCCCCTCAGGCAGTTCTCAGGAGATGAAATATGAAACCGGCTACCCTTGAACTTCAATGGAAGTAGATTTCAGAAAAAATTTCTATTCTGATCTGAAGATCACTTAGGCTTTGTTTGGGTTTCGAAGTTTCTAATCACTAAACATTGGGAAAAGAACTCTGGTTTTAATCGATACAAATCAAAAGCACACGTGTGTATACTATAGGATGTCTGCTTCATTTAGTTCACACGAAACGAAAATAATTACTCTTTCAGTTTTTTAAGGCATTCAAAAAGTTTTTTTTTAATTGATCAAAATCAAGTGGTAAATGCGTTCCTGCTATTTAATTAGGTCTGTTTAGATGAAATAGAAGGATTGAAGGAAGTGCTTGCATATCGATATCTTTTTATAAAAACTTCCAGCTGTTGACGTGCCACGAAAGTTTGACAGCAAATTCAAGACATTTCGTGTTCAGACAAAAGGAATTCATGACTGTCATTTACAGCCAATAAGGAATAATTCAGAGCTACTTGCTTTTAGGTTTTGGTTGCTTAAATAGCATAAATTGAAGTAAAATTTAAAATGGAGATAGCCAACTGTTTCTTAGGTTAGTATTTAATTACTTCCAGACTCTTTTCTTTTCTTTTTTGTTTATTATGATAATTTTTGTTTAGAGAAGCCCCGTTTGGTGGTTTTTTGTCAAGTTTTAGTAGACGGAGAATTCTTATGAATTCCAGTAGCTGCCGATGTGCAGATCCTCTTTCCTGGAAACACATTAATTAATCAAAAAGAAAGAATTTAATAACACCTGTCGTGCCACATGTTGACAAGATAGCAGATGTTTCCAA
Source organism: Ignelater luminosus (assembly GCA_011009095.1). Classification (NCBI taxonomy): domain Eukaryota; kingdom Metazoa; phylum Arthropoda; class Insecta; order Coleoptera; family Elateridae; genus Ignelater; species Ignelater luminosus. The sequence goes on from VTPC01003722.1 coordinate 35,101, forward strand.
GAATCATCACAAGCATTTTAATTAGTAATCATATCTTTCTCTTCAATTTTGTTGTAGCTAATGTTTTTTCTGGCCCATTTGAGGGTTGAAACTCAAGTCGTGGCAGTACGTTTCTGGTATGCTTGCTTAAGAATAATACAGGGTGTCCCGTAAATGCCAATAAAGCTTCAGGTAAATATCTTCTACGCGTTTTTATTTCAAATCTGCAAAAATAAAATTTTTCTTCAGCTTAGTTTTCTTGTACTAGTGGTCAGAAGTTAACATTTTTAACACTAAATAAACAAAAACCAAAGAATCGATTCCAAATGAAGCCATTAACGATTCAATAAATAAATCTGTTGACACAATTACCCTTGATAAAGCACAGAACTGTTAAATTTCTTTTTTTGAAGATGCTGTTAAAAATGGAATTCTTGTCAAAAAAATAGATATGACAAACATGCAAATTTTGGTCCGAAGAAATTAGTTGCCAGCAATTCTTTCAAGTTTTGACAATTTTATGGTTCATTATCACTGGAATAAAATTGATAAATTTTTGATTTCTTGCCATACTTTGGTTCCTGTATTCGAATAATTTTGTATTTGCCTGCAGCAACGTTGCCAAATTTTAAATTCTTTTTTTGGTTTGTGTGACAAATTTAAGTACGTCGGAACATTCGTGTTTTCGATCTTGGAATCTTAAGAAGTTAAGGAAGGCTGCTACCTAAAGCTTTATTAGCATTTACGCGACACCCTGTATAAAGTAGTAAATTGGTAAGCAATTAAGGAAATACAACTTTGCAATGTCTATTTTTATGTTAATTGCTTATAATCTTATGTGAGTCACATTGTAAAATGACACGCTTAACTGTCCAATCTCTTTGCCGCTTAACTAAATTAATTATACTTACACATTGATGTACGCTTGTGGGGGTTTGGCTTTCTGCGCCCAAGGGATCAGAGGCTTCTCGGAACCTCTCACACTTTCACCAGGCGCCTTGATACTTGCGCAGAAGAATTTCACAATTGTGAAAGTGGCAGACCACAGTTGTGTTCATGGCGAAAATAAAATAATGTCAGCGTATTGTTACTTCTTGATCTTTCCTTTTTGGTGCCAATACACAAAGGCTTATTATTATATTTTTAGAAACGAATTCAACTGATTAAATCTGAAGAAAGTTATCTCGAAATTTGTTTGTACACAGGCCTTTGCATCATGCTGCAAGTGGTCCAAGTTTGAATGAGGTTCGAGATTCTGCTCAAAAATCCTAAAACGGAAACCTGAAAGGCCCAACGTTTAAAATATTCCATAGACTTAAATGATTTAAAAATTAATTCCAAACCTCGATCTGTATTTAAACTTTGGGCAACGACCAACTTCTAGAATAGCAATTACCAAGACCAAAGGAATCTTGAAATTAAAGTGTACGTCTTAAGAGTGAAGTCAGTATTTAGAAAATCTAGGTATCTTTGTCTGGAAACATCTAAAAACTAACTAATGGTTGGCCTTACAAATTAGTCGTCCTAGGCAAGACATGGCGCCACAAGTATCACAACAATGTTGTTATTCGTAAATACTAACCCTGAAACGACTGCTTGGCAATTGTCAGTCCGCTGCGTCAAATAGTTTGAGTTTGACAATCATTAAAAGCAAACAACTTCTGCATGTTTACAAAAATGAATAAATTCATGCAGTGAGTAGATAGTTACTTTTAAAAAAGAAATTGAATTGGCCGATGTTTATGGGCACTTTGCATCTTTGCTATCAACAGTAAAATATTGGACAGCTGAATTTAAATGCGGCCGTATGAGCATTTTTGATGAGCATCCAGGCCGTTTAAATGAGGTCACTATGCCAGAGATGGTCGGTAAATCCAAGGAATGATAATCGACAATTGACAAGTGACTAAGCGCTAGATAGCTGAGGCTGTGGACATCTCAACCGAACGCGTACTCAACAGTTTGCATGAATATTTGGGAACGCGGAAGCTCTCTGCCAGATGGGTGCCGCATTTGCTCTCTGTCGACAATAAACGCAATCGCCTGACCATTTTGAAGGAGTGTTTAACCATGCTCAACCAATAAAAAGGATTTTTTGCAACCGTGGACGAAAGATGGATTCATTACAACACACCGGCGACCAAGGAGCAGTCGAAACGGTAGACAGCTCTTGGGGAATCGAAGTCGAAAAAAGCCAAAGTGTGTTTGTCGGTAAACAAGACCATGGCCACAATTTTCTGGAATGCGAACGATATATATATATATATATAATTCTCATCGATTACCTTGAAAAGAGCAAAACATACATAAGTGTATTATGCAGAGCTGTGAAGCGAAAGCAAAGAAAAAGTGCTCTTCTACTATGACAATGCACCAGCCCACAAACTGACCGTTACAATAATGAGATTACATGAATTGCGCTACGAATTCGTCCCTCATTTGCTATATTTTCCTGATTTGGCACCATCCGACCATTATTTATTCACAAACTTGAAGAAATGGCTCGGTGGTAAGAGATTTGAATCGAATGAGGAGGTCATCGCTGAAACAGAGGCCTATTTTGAGAAATAATAAAGAAATAAACAAATAAATTGTGTTTGAGAAGAGGGTAAATAAAAATATTCATCAACATGCTTAAATATACATTTCGACTGTTTTCTTAAACTCGAATCAGCTGTTCTTACCTTTGGGGATTATCAGAAATAGTCAAAAGATCTTAGAAATCTTCAAATTAACAGTAAAATAAAATAAAAAGTTTTTTAATTTAACATGAGCAGAAAATCACGTGTCTTTCACGTCTTTTTCACGTCATCCCAATATTCCAATCAAATTTGATCCAAATTGGCAAACTTTAATAGAATAAAGGATATTTAAAAATTGAAAAATGTTTTAATAGCGCATTCCATATTAAATAAATAGAAGTCGAGTTATCACGTCATTTCGACTAGATCTTTTACCTGAAATAACAAGTCTCGAGCCTTTCTTTAATTTATTTAGGTACACAAAGTGCAGCTACCAATAAATTCGATTTTGAAAACTAACAAACTGTTAGAAAAATAAAATCAGCAACTTTATATTAAAAATAAATTAAAACAACATGAAGGAGAGATTTAAATGAATAGAAATAAAAGAATTCTATTTACGTAGATATAAAAAACCGAAATAAACTAAAGCAAAACTTTAAATTCATAGTAGCAACCTTTTATATAATGTGAGAGGTTCGACATTAATTAAGTTACACTAATGAGTTCCAATTCAGATAAAATTCCAGTTTGTAGATTTAACTCTGCTATTAGATTTTTATAATCAGATAATAATATTAAAAATAAAAAGCCGTTTTCATTTTTCTCGAATTGTTACTGCCGCACTTAATTACAATTTTACGAACGAGAAGTTAAAGAATATTCAACGTTCACTCTAATAGCTCTCCAATTATTCATGTTAGCATTTTAGCTAACGCTGTCAAATTTGCCACTAATACCGTAACCATTAAGTATCCACCGGACTCGAAATTATACTAAAACGTGAATCTACACAGAACCCTCTTAATAATTCCACTTTAAATCTCTAAGACTACATAATGCGGTTGTTAAATGCAATTATTAAGGTCTTTGTGTAGAAACTTGTAGTCCAACCAACCCTGCATAATTGCCCGTTATATTATCTTGTTGGTCTGAATAACTGAAATACCGAAGATAGCGGAAGTAAAATTAAATTTTCCGAGTACATCCCTGTGGTGAGCAATGACCTCTTCGCGGGATGTGTTCCTATGGCAACGGTATAGATCCCCGACTAGGGGGCGGCTGGACGGGCCCCGAATTAACCTATTAGTGGTGGTTTTCTTATCTCACCTACACCCTTTTATACCTTCATGGATATTGATGAATAATGATCACGGTGTTGAGGGAATTGTTAATTTAAAAAAAAAGCTTTCAAAAATTACACAAAGTAAGCAATACGGCGCGGCGGCGTGAGTAACAGGATACCACCCCAAATGGAATTTCGTTAATGCGAGTTTATTATGCTCAGATAAATTATATATTTAGAAATGAGTCCTGAGACCCCGTCAGATGTTTTATTAAGTCATGGGACGTAAAATTTTAATCGCTTTCTAAACAATCTTTTTCTTATTGGAGCTTAACTATAGCTTCCTGGAGAGTAATAAATTTACATCGTCGACTTACAAAATACGTTGACAAGAGAGTTCAGAGCTAAATTGCCCATTTTACGAGCTGAAACTACACGTAAATGCCGACACCCAACAGCAGCTATTTCGAATTAAAATAAGTAGATAAGAACCTACAATTTATTAATTAGCTGTGTGCGTCTCGGTTATTCGCGTTTGAAACGGATATCCCATCCTTGTTTTACATTATTTAGCGGTAATTCACCTTTTTGTTCTCCCGTATAAATTCGTAAGGTTACATTGAAGTTGGTACAGCAGCAATTAAATAACTCGAGTGAAAGCAAAATTTTAATGTGCAACTTATTAGTAGATTTCCGATGAATTAAGCTTTATATAGTAGAAGAAATATTATATTTGGCGGATACATATGGAAACTATTTTGTAATTTAATCAAGCTTTATGAATTCACATTTAATTAAGTTTTAATGCCATTACAAAGTAATTCACGTTGTTTAAAATGTATCTTAAAAGGGTCTAACTTAACCATTATTTAACTTCTTGACGGTTAGTTTATTAAAGTTGTTTGTTCTTCGTGTTTATCAAACATTAATTTCTGTAATATAATTTTATTTCATTAACTTTTGCAAAGTTATATTCTTTTTTCTTTGACTAAAACTATTTATAGGGTAAAAGCACCAATCCTCTGCCACCTAAAGTATATTTGAAGTTCAAATACGTTTAAATTTAAAACGAAATAATAATTATCAATGAAACTTTCTGTATAGTTATGCATATTTGATGATGATATACATACCCAATCGTCAAAAGTCATTAAACGTTTAGTTTTATATGAGAAAAAAAATAATTCATTACAACCGACACTTTGGTCCCGTAATCCGCCGCTATTTACTAGAAATCCGCCGTCAAGGTCCTAGTAGTCGCCCTTTAAAGAAACAAAGCTGTAAACATAGTATAAACGTGATGTATGATTATTTCTTAAATGATTACATACGAGTTTTTGGAAGCTTCATTCGAATCACATGTTTGGCAAATTAAATCTGTTTTAGCGATATCTTTGTTACTCACCATAAGCATAAAATAATTTAACAATTTTATGCCTTTCTTGCATTTGCTCATAAACGATTTATTAAAACGAAAAGAATTTATTAAAAAAAATACAGGAAAATACAAAATAAGTATATAATTAATAAACAAATGAATTTAATTCCTACTTTCTACATGATACTCTTTAAAGGTTAATTTTTCACTTAAGTTGGTTGTTTGGACCTGTTGACTTCCTAAAATTAGATTTTTTTTTTGAAGAGAATGTATGAATACCGGTACCCTGCCTACCTTATTTTCGACATTTATTTAATTAAAATTCAGAATTTTTTGTATTAAATATTAAGAAGGACCATTGCATTAATTTATCAAACAAAAATTTTTACGAAGATGTCCACAAAAAAACGCAAATCTTACCTAGAATGCAATCGTTTCTCGTTAATAAAAACGCACTTAATGGCAGTCGTAGTAAACACAATCACGTACTGGCAGTAAATAAATGCTAATAATTAACATATAACTTTTATTTACCGGAATGAATGTAACATAATCCTTAGAACGAAGGATGGAAGATAACACAAAGCTAAAAATTTCCTTTATTTATGGTGCCATAATTTATTTATAAAACAATAATTGATTCGTTGGTGGAGGGCTGGAGCTGGACGTACGTAATTAGGTGCGTTTATCCTACGTGCCAATCCAATTAGAAGTTTTTCAAAACCTTTCACGTTTGGTAGGTTTAGGGGTCCTGAACGACATTTTAATTTTGCGACCTTGAAAATGTGGAAATTTGAAAAAAAATCAAAATGGTAGCGAAAAAGCCACACGAACTACGCTCAGAACTGCTTACTTTCAATATTTTAGGCGTAACTTCTTTTTGTGTGGCGAACAGTGTGTATAGTGTATACCGTGATATAAAAAATCACAGTATACATAAACTATATTCCCTTTGGAATTCAAAACCAAAATATTAGCTGTGTGCAGAAAGACAGAGAACAAATGGGTCCAAGAGGTACAGTTAAGCATTCTAGGAGCCTCCAGCGACTTGCATGCAGTTGATGCAAGGTACCATTGGAAGCATTACAAATTATTTACCAGTGTTTTTGGTGAAGTTACTGAAAATGGGTGAAAACAATACCGGAGTGATTAGTGTTATCACCTCCAGAAATCGCAAGCCTCACTTTATTCAGAAAACAATATACAACCACGCCGATCTCGACAGAGAATGACGACGATGTCACATCTGAACATGTGAAACCAATAGGATCGATTACTTACTTACTTACGAGGTCTATTCAAAAAGTATCGCAAATTTTGTGTTTTTTCAAAAATTATTTATTTATTCATGAATATTTATTTTGTCCCCTTCAAAGTAATCCCCATCAGATATTATACACTTGTGCCAACGTTTTTTCCAATCCTCGAAGCACTTCAAAAAATCATTTTTTGTGATCTTGTTCAGCCCCTCCTTCGATGCCGTCTTTATCTCCTCAATCGTAGCGTAGCGTCGTGCTTTCATGGGCCTCTTCAGTTTCGGGAACAAGATAAAGTCACAGGGG
>VTPC01003722.1:42226-79171 GCA_011009095.1 Ignelater luminosus
GTACACTGTTTTCTAGATATAATTATTGCCTTGGTTTTGTTTATATTTGTTTTCAGCCCCATATTCTCCAAGTCCATAATCAATAGCTTGAGGTTGTATTGCAACTTGTGAGCCAAGTCCTCTATGAATACTACGTTATTGGCATATATCAGCGAATTTATTATTATCGAAATCAGTCGCCATTTCTTGAATTTCTTGAAACCTGAATATCCATCCATCACTGAGATGAACAACAAGGGGCTCAGGATATCCCCTTGTCTTACTCCCTTACTAAACTGCTTTGAGGTACAATGATTGGACCTTACTTCGTTTTTGTAGGTCGGATAGAAGCTTTTAATTCTCTTAGTCAGTTTTTTTGACGCGGTAACTTCTCAGGGCTTCTATATGGCTTCCCAAGGTACCAAGTCAAACGCCTCCACGATATCAACAACGTACAAGTGAAGTTTTTTATTATACTTTATAGTTTCTTCCATGACTTGCCGAATCACAAATATGGCGTCCTGAGTCCCTCGCTTAGGTCGATAACCCCAATGAGCTTCTTCCAGTTTTGCCTCCATTGGTGTTTTTAGCCTCTTCTTGAGTATACGTCCACAGATCTTTCCGGATACACTAAGTAGTGAAATATCTCAATGGTTACTGCATTCACGGTTATCTCTCTTCTTAAATAAAGATACAATAACTGAAAGCTATTAGTCTTTTGGGATTGTGGATGTTTTCCAAGCGAGTATCAACACTCTGTAAAGCATTTCCTCTCCAACTGGTCCGATATACCTCAGCATCTCTGGAGTTATGTCATATTTTCCGGCAGCTTTACCTAACTTAACCTTACCCAGAGCTTCCTGTACCTCAACAAGTTCGGGGTTGCGTCTAGATGATTGTTAGTCAGCTGTCTTTGATTTTCTATTTCAGCTTCCTCCTCATCATCACTGTTTTTCCATGCCACAGTATCATTATTCAAGAGCTCCTGAAAATGTTCCTTCTATCTTTCCATGATCTCATCTGGCTTTGTAAGTATGACTCCATCTTTACTTTTGTTAATTTGAAAGGGCAGTCTCCATTTGTCTTCTTACGCATGTTCTTCATGACTTTGTAAAACATGTTTTGATTTTCCTGATTACTCTGTTCTAGAAAGTTGTCAAATTCCTCTCAAGACAATTGCTTTAAGACTCTAACCACTTGCTTGACTTCAGTTTTTGTTCCTTGTAAACATTGTAGGATTGTTGGATTTTGTTTAGCAGATAAGTTTTCTTTTCTTATTTCCTTTTTAATTTCGTCTCTTCATCAACGTGTCACCTTTTTTCTCCTTCCACCTATAGGGACGCACATATCTGATGTCGTTGTCTGGACGATAGTTTTGAAGTTTTGTCTTCTTGCCTTTTCCAAATCTGCTTCTCCTGGAAGAGCAATGTGACCTCCGGCGCTCCCTCTTTAGGCGACCCTCTTCTTTCTTATTTTACCAGTGTCAGTGTCACTTCAAGCTTTAGTTCTAGTAAGAACGACAAGATTGTGACTGCTGCCTATTTCTGCTTCTCTCATTATCCGAGTGTTCCTGAACTACGGTGCAATATAATAAAATCGATGGTAGGTTTTTCGTTCCTAGCAGGTTCCACACGGGTATACTTGTATATCATCTTGTGGGGAAACATGGCGTTCAGAATGACTATAAGTAATTCCTCGGACAGAATTGAAGCAATTGTTTCTCGTTGTTGTTTCTGTGTGATTCTCCGTGTCCACCAAGCTGTCCTTTCGTTTAAGTCACTCATAACAATAACTTCGTTGTAAATGCTTTCATAGACTCTTTGAAGGTGTTTATAGAAAGAATCTTTCAGCTCTGCTGTTGCGTCCTCATCAGGGCCGTATAGTACAATGAAAGTTAGTTTCGAGTTCAGTTTTTCTTCAATTGTGACAGTTAGAATCCTTTCGTTTATAAACAACCAATCTCTTACAAGAGCTGCTTGGTGCTTGTAAATATGACAAGCAACTCCAGCCTGGGCTCTTTCTATCCTTGCCAGCTCAGAGTATATAAGGATGGCATCGTTGTGTATTCTTTCGCAGCCTTGGCATTTTTTCTTGATCTCCGTAATATCTAAGATTTGCACTGCAGCCTTTTCTATTTCTTCCATCACCTTTCCATTAATACTCCTAACATTTCATGTTGCATACTTGGAAGTTTCGTGTCCGCGCCAGTTTATTGTCTGTTTGATCAGTCCGGGTTTTCCCTTTTGCCTTCTTTTAATCAGTTGATGCTTTGGCTGGCTCTTAAGGCATACAAGCAAGACTCCTTTCTGCTTATAATAAATGTTCGTAGTCACTACTTCCTGAGACGAGGATAGTTAGTTCCTTCAATCAGGTTCAGCATTGGTTATAAAGAAAAAGGCTCCTGCTATAGAGAAGTATAATTTTCAAGTTTGGATTAGTGTCCAGTCAGTTGAACGTGATTGTAGTGGAATACTGATGCAGCCCCTTAACGAACTCAAGATACCACATCTGGCGGCACTTATAATTGGCAGTATCATCACTAGTTGTATAAGAAAAGCTCCAGTTCAACTTCAGGTTGCATTTTCAAATGGACTAAAGAAAAAGTTGATCATTGAATATGAGCGTTTTTGGTCGTCTGTAGCAAAAGATTGTAGTGAAAACTATATACTGAGAAGCATTAAACAAGGTAATGACTTAGTCTAAGTGGCTGATAACTTTGAGGGCTCCAATAACATCATGCAATGGAAATGATTTTATCAGAATTTCCAAGTGACAATGCGACTAATCAGCAAGACTCAATCTTAATCCCTAGACTTCCTAGAAACAAAGTAGTTTTTCCTGTAGAGCTTGATGTTACAATCTCGAGATGCAAGGGTATGAAGAAAGGACCTATGTCTGTGGTTTGTCTTTTTCGCACTGTTACTTCTTTACAAGAATTAGCCCTAGCGGCGTGTCAAAAGGCATCAGTTATAAAGGCACACAATGAGGGTAATGAAGTCAATAACTATCAGCGCAGAATATAATGATTTTAATACTAAGATCGCCTGGGAATCTGGGAGTGATGTGATGAATGCAATTCAGGTAATCTGTCTGCCATTAATTGATCTGCCCTAGATAATCATGACACTGTTCTAACAACCATGCTAACCAAAGATAGTCGATAGCCATGCACTACCTCCTTTGTTGTAAAATCTCAGTACTTCTGATAATGCCCGAATTGTACTGCTTCAGAAAACACGCGGTTGCTCAATTTTTATGTTTTGCTGAAAGTGAGTCTTTATTATAAATGAGAACACTTGTGTTTTTCTACTATTGATATCCAATAACGGGCTTCATAAGCAGAAAGTTTTAGTACATTCAGAAACTCTTCTTTATATTTACCATTTCTACCATTAACGACATATTTTTTTTATTTTTTTCTATCTTTATCTAGTACATTCTGTTTTTCTAGATCTTCATGGATTTGTATCTTCTTGTTTCCACAGTTATATTTTTTTTTATTTAACGTCTGAAGGAATAATTTATTCTAATTTATCCGGATGCCGGACGAGGAAACAGCTCATATTTCACAGGTCAATAATGTTGGAATAGTTGCAATGGGCAATGTTATTAACATTGTTTCATAAAGTGTTAGCAATGATGTTTATGCCTGACTTATTTGGCGCTGTTTGTGTTAATTGCGACTTGCTGTAGCTTCTTTCAAGCGGGTGGATGATATTCGCATCCAAACCTTCTAGATTTCTCTGTTAATGTGACATTTTTAAAACCGTCACAGGTCATGGCATGATTTGCTTGCTCTTTTTCTACATTAATTACATTCGCTTTTACATTACTTACCGTCGAGAGTTTCTAACAACACTTTAGGTGTGTTTAGATAATAAATCAATCTTAAAAAAAATCAAATACAATGTAAATCTAACTTTCAAGATTTAATAATAATGCAATCAATATTGAACTTTCTTTTAAAGTATTAAAATAACTTTACACAGCTGTAAGTAACTAACTGTTATTAATTATCTTAATCTAGTTTACCACTTTTTTTTTATTATTATAAAACAACATTCTACAGGTTGTTCTCAACTATGGGACGACCCACACATTAAACAATTATAAGTCAAGTATGCACTTAAATATATCAGTAACTTAACTGGAAAACCCAACAAGTTTCTGTTAGGATAATTAAATTAAAATTGCAATTTACCTGTATGACGTTCTCAGGTCATGTCAGTAAAAAACTTGATCGCAGGATAAATTAAATTTTTATATGGCCATGTGTGATTAAAATTAAGTATCCTTCTTAATGATCTCACTTTCCGCAATACAGATTTGTGTTGAAAAGAGACTAAGCTCTTATTTAATTCTGTACATTATGTAGACTTTTTCAAAAATAAGTAATATTAAGAAAAGTGTACTAATTACTCCTACCTAATCGGGATTAGTAACATTGGTAATTTAAGTAGTGTTGAGCAGTTATGATTTTTCATTTGTAATCGAATGATTCGCGTGATTTCCATTCCTGGGTGTTTGGTCCATACCATTTAGTTTTATTTCGGGTTGTACAAAATTTTTATTCTGCTTCCAAACTGATATAATTAACACTAATACAGTTACCAAACTAAGTTCTAGTTGGAAGCTTTAGGCATGATTAGGAGTGAAAGCAATAAATGATAACGCACGTATACAATAAATATAACAAATAGATTTATTATCAACTTATCTTTCATTAAACAAAATGCATGTAACTATAAAGGTAAATCTCAATTTCTGAAGAAACGTTTGAAAACTCAGATGCACAATCATTAAATTAAATTTAAAATTATTAATTCTCAGGATTTTTCTATTTAAATCGTCCTTTTTATACGGTCTAGATAATTCTAGAATTCCAGTAATTTTCTCTGTTGATTTGTGTTGAAATCAATATATTTTAATAAGTTCTTCAGATATTTCTTGCCGTCCCGTTTAAAAATTACATTTTCAACAGACAATTATCAAAAAAACCAAATTTGATTAAAAAAAAGTATAAAAAAAGGTCGATTATATCTTTAAATCCACTCTGAGTTTAAGTCGATCCTGCCCGTTTGAATTTCCGCGCAGAATGTATTTTCTGTCGTTGTATCGCGTTTGATTCACTTTGACAATCATTCTACCGGCGTACTATGCTACAGAATGACTGCTGTTTTGTTTTGTGAAAGTTTTTGGTAGTTTCCTCCCTTTAAATCTGTAAGAGAATATTAACATTTCTTGTAGAAATTATTGCCTGGCATTAAAAAATATTTGGATTTTTCTATAAAAAAACATTTCCTATTTAAATTGTTCTGTATTTCTTTGGCCTTGTTTCAGTGATTCTTTGCATATATAAAAAGGTAAGATGTTTGTTTTGAATCACCACCGCTTTAAATGAATGTCGATTATCTCATTAAACTATCAGGAACGTTGTTACGGTTTGATTTTCACTTACGTTGTTAATTCATCAAACATCTAATCATCTTCCCGCTTGGCAGAAAAAAAGAACTTGAACGATCATCGCGCGTAAAGCTTTGGATAATATTTTTTTCGCTATTGGCAGACTAGAGTGTCTAGACCACCAAGTTAATTACCTATTTGGAGCGTTATACTTTCTTTGCTACTGACGGTAATCAACGCCGATTTTATCCATTATCAAAGCCATACAGCAACTTTAGTAAAATTTGTTCTAGCTACGTTTTGGTCTCTCAAATTCTAATTATGCTTGACTCAAATTTCGAGGAGGATACAAAGACCCGTCCGCAGGAAGGTCCTCACACCAGCTCCTGTTCAGAAGCGTTTCTGTAGGTGCTATTTCTAATTTTTTCTCTGAGAGTGAGCATCAACACGGACAAACCCTACCGTATTTTTGCGTCATGCAGTCAACTAATTCTTCTTTATTAATTAACTTTTAAGTCAATCTTACAAATTCAATAAGTAATTACTGTACATTTTTCTTTGGAATAGCTTTAAATAGGAAAAGTAGCATTGAGATTTCTTTGCGACAGTAGTAATGCTATATCATTTTTCCCATGATTTTGCTTTTGCTTATTTTCGATAAAATAGATCATGGATATAGATCGAATATTTGTTGAATTACGAGTTGTTAGTACGTGGCAAGGTTCAACTGCAAATAAACATAACCTGTTAAGGATTACCCTTAAGTCGAAAGAATCTGGCAACTTGACTGTTCTTGTGTTTGAGTTTCATGCTGGAGAGATACTCCTGACTTGTGAAGATAAAATGATTTTTCTGCAGTTTGCAGATCTACTGAAAAAGAGATAATGTCGTTTACAAGTCTGACTCATGTTAGAGACTGCTTAAATCGCATTCCCAATATCGTGGGAAATAAACAAGATATGATCGTCACTCTATCTCTACTATTCAAGGAGTTGGAAAGGTTTCCACTTTTTCGCAAAAACTACTTCTTCAGTTGGAGGTGATTTAGTTTTGTTTGCAGATTCCCCACAGGCTACGGCTGCTGTTGGAACATCATCATTGTCACCTTTAGAGATGAGGCTGTCGTAGTACTGCCATTTTGATTATTTTTTTTAGCACTGAACTCTTCCTTGGGTCGTTGATGTTTCTGTTAGGGGCGGTAATTATTTTGCAATTAATAAGTGCAATCTTCGTTATGTCTGTGACTTTGGGTTAACGAGTTTCTTAGAGCGCTTGTATGAACTTCGAACTGCTCGAGGAGTAACCAATAATCAGCTGTTTGCTACAGCGATTAAGTTTTTTCAGGTAACGCTCTCATATGGCATAGATTCGTTAGATATTAATCAAAGATTGGGATAACTAGGTAACTGTGCTGCGTCAGACATCTCTTCCGTGTGACTAAGAAGCCAGTTTCTAGGACGAGATTTGGACTCAAACTCAAGGTACAATTATAGAAAATTTATTTCAACGTTTACCTTTTATACTTCTAGAAATCATCAGGATTGATGTTACCCGAAGAAATTCGCAGCCATATCTTTAGTAACAGTTGGCTCTGCAGTTCATCACTTTGATGGCTGAACTCATTCGGTAGTGCAAAGCTGTCGAAGATGTCCAGGTAAGGTTTGCAAAATTTCGTAATCCTTCTTCGAACCTAAAGAATCTTCTTAAACCCGATCTAGCTTACTGGAAGTCATCATCTGAATTATAAATAATTAGCAGTGAGTTTTCTTGTATCAGACGACTACGATTGAAGCCACCTCACTTATTTGCTTTGAAATTGCTTTCAACCAGGGAATCGAGCCTTACAGTGTTCTGAGCCTAGACGATTGCACTGCTATAAGTGTAGTACTCAAGATACTACGTGTACCTGTCCCAGGTGTACGAAAAACGGTCGAAGGGGGCAATGAAATAAGAAGAAGAATCGGTCTCTCCTTTCGGTGCTTTCCAAGCGACATGTGCCGAGATTGCACCCATCTTGGAGACTATATTTCCTCTCATTGTAAAGGGGACAGACGTTCCCAATATTTATAAGATTAGGGCTCAAGGTCTTTTAAATACGGGAGCCTCTAGAACGGTCGCTTGGCCAGCTAGGGTGGTTGCTAATGCAAAACTTTGGGCTCCAGCTTTCCATCTCGACGATGCCATCCTGTACCGTTGATAACAATAAATCTTGTCCCGTCTCAGGAGTGTTACACGGCCTGTGCGATTTGAAGATCGTCTTAGGGTTTTTCAAGTGTTGGTGGTTTCTGAACTTTAGCAAATCTTGATCTTAAGGATTGATTTTTGGATAGAGATGGGGATTACGTACTTTCGATCTTTTTAGTCGACGGTTGACGATTATTTCAAGGACAAGAATCTCACATTACGAAGTAAGAATTTGGTAATACAAACGAGGATTGACGAAGAGATAACAGACAGGCTGGACAATGATATCATTGAGCCTTCGACGTTTCCTTAGACGTAGCTAATATCGATGGTGCCCAAGAAGGATGACTCCTATAGACTTTGCGCGGACTCCCAAAAACTTAGTCATGTAACTCAAAAAGACGCTTTTATGTTTCAATTCTCGATAGACTAAAGAACGCCAGATACTGGCAAATTCAGGTGACAGACCGAGGACACTCTCGATTTAAGTGTACGCCGTTTGGACTATTTAACGACGTCTGATAAATTGTGTTTTGGAACAGGAACTCGAGCCGCGTGATTATGTTGACCTCGATGAGGTAATAATCGTGACAAAGGACTTTGAAATGCATGTGCGGGTCATTATTGAAATTTTATAACGTTTCCAGAGCGAGAGAGAGAGATAGAGATATTGACACAGATCCTCGGTCGTTTGATAAAGACAGTGTCATGTTATCGGCGGTTATCCTCAACTTTTCTCCCTTGCTTGCTCCAATGACGGCCCTCTTGCATAAAAGAAGGGCTTGGTCATACGTTGCTGTGGCTTAAGGAACGAACTGGTCGTTTGAGTAGATTGGGCTTTGTGCCTCCAACAACATAACTTCAACATCGTTTACAGAAAGGGAAAAGAATTGAAAAAGGGATGGTATTTGAAAATGTGGCAGCGAGTTTGAGAAAAGCCTTGGTATTGCCCTAATTGGTTCAATTATTGACTAGTGAGAATTAGATTTATAAAGTTTGTCATGCTACAGTTTAACTGATTGAAGAAACCTAATATTGTTTGACTTTTCGTCAGTGTTTTTTTACAATTGGTACTACCAAATAGTAACTGGAATGAATGACGTCCAACTAAATAATTGATATTTGTCGTTTTTGGTTTGAAAAATTTGGATTGTCTCGCAGACTTGGTATTGGTTATCGTCTGAATTCTTTTTTAGAAATTTCAATATTGCTTTCACATATTCCTTCATTGTTGCTGAAAGAGTTCGTAATCTACAAGCGTGTGCTTACAAATCCTTATGAAACTACCATATTTTGGAAATTATGACCAACAAAGACAATTTTGCATTTGAAAAAATATTAAATTCCTTAAATAAATCTAAAAAGATTTTCAAAATTACTTACAATGTAAAGCAAGTTACAAAAGGAATAAAAATATTACTCTCATAATAAGCTAAATTGTACCGAAAGTGAAAATTGTTTGCAGTCATACAAATACAAAATTATAAACTGTAGAATTCGCTTTTTACCGAATAACAATCTGTGTTTGACTTTAAATGAATAGAGTCAGTATATTTTATTTAAAATTGAAATGAAAGTACAAAAACAAAAATATCACCGGTTTAATGGAAACGAACAAAAACGTAAATGTATATAATTAATTCTCGCGAAAATTACTTTTTTATCTAACAAAAATGATGAAAAAGAGGTAACGCAATTTTTCATACTCGTATAATTCTCATATTCGCAACCATTGTTACTCGACCAATATTGAATCTGGTCTTAACAAAAAACAGGCATTTCGCAGTTCCCCGCAGAAGGTCGCGTGCGAGAGAGGACTACTCTAGAATCCCCGAATCAGACAAAATGTGTAATTTGGTTTTTGTTCTATTTTTTTACCCCATCAGCGAATCCTTCCTTTTTGAATTGTTGTTGGAATTTATTGAATCACGTGAGAGAACTTACAATTGATAACTATCGATCACCACTGAAGGAAGTTTTAATAATAATCCTGACGTACCTAAAATTAGAAAAGCGAAGCAGGATTTTCCCCTCTTCCTATAGCGATTTCACCGGAAGTTTAAAACTGTATGTCCAGCAAATATAAAATTGTCTCTATAAAATGTTGAATATGTACAACAAAATGTACGTCTGTATTTTTACCTGTACAAAATGGCCACTATAAAATTTTTATGTTCCTTTAGAGAGAAGAAAGAAACATCTGCCATAACATCTGACCCTTGTTTTATGATTTCTTATAACCCTTGTTTCGTCATATATTGAGAGTACGTTTTACGATTTTTTGATTATGATTGTTTCTTCTTTTATGGTGCCGTCTGCGAAAAACAGGAAAGATGAATTAGAAATCTTTCACCACCGCTAAGTTAAAGCTCATACTTCTTCTCTAATATACCAAAAACTTTTTCCCTACACATTCGGAAAATACAGAAGTAAGTAAAAGTTTGTTTTGCAATTTTATAAGTTGGAAAAGTTACAGTCGAAATTAGAAGAAATAAAATTGAAAACTAAATAACTACATAGTACATACTTGAAAGAAAATCTTTGCTATTGCACGTGTTTTTAAAGAAAATAAAAACAGTACGTATTTTCTGCTCGACTAAAGAAACGTAATTTAACCTGACAATAAAAAAAAGTACTTTAATTTTCATTTCACTACCTACTTCACTAAAATAAAAGGAGATGAAATCATTTGATCTTTTAGCTGATGTTCATACCCTTTCAAACCCTCATTCCAAGTAAATCATAAAAAAAAAACTTCTTTTAGATTTCTTTTTAAACGCAACAGAAATTTAAGAACGCTTTCCTTCATTTTTAGATTTACTCAAAGTGTTTCGATTTTTTTTTACTCCGTACTAAATTACGAATTCAGAAAACTTCAGTCTTTCTCTTCTGATTATGTATCGTAGCACAAGTATCGCTACTAATAGTCCATTGAGAATGAAGAATTTTTAACTTTCATTTTTAATCTTTTTGTGTGTAAACCGTGGAACCGATATACAGCTAATTCGGAGAGTACGCTTATTTCATTCATATTTTCAATTTGAGTAACGAGACCGTCATTCTATAAACTAAACTGCAGTGACTTTTTCTGAGCCTCTTAGCAGTACACCGTGTGAAGCACGATTAAAGAGTGTATAAGTTTCAATACCAACTTTGCTATGTGGTTAGTTTTTTCAGAAATGCTAGTTTCGGAGTAGGGAGTTCGCGAGGCTGTTAGAAAAGTATAAGGTTAAACATTTCTTCACACCATTTTACCATACTCAGTCTAACAACGTAGAACTCATAATTCGGGTAATCAAGATAATGATCTCTGCTTACGTTAAGGAGGAACGCCAGAAGTGGGATATAAATCTAAGTGCGTCGGCTTGAATTCTTCGTACAGCCAAGCATGAAGTAACTACCTAGACTCCTTATATTGTTAACTTTGGTAGAAACATGCATCTGTCTGGTGAGGAGTACCGCACAAAAGACCTAGAGCTTGACCCTTCGCACTCCCATATCCCAAGTCCTTATCAAGCTTTGGTGTTAGATCGTCTACGGAGTCAGATTAGAGAAAGGTTGATTAGGAATCATCACAACAGTTAACCCAGATACAATCTTTGTCGTCGAGATGTTCGTTATAATGTTGATGACCTGCTGCTCAGATAGACATATGTCTTGTCTGATGCCGCTAATTATTTTACTTGAAAATTGACAGCTGGTTATGAGGGACTCTTTAGAATCAGGAATTTACGAATTAAACAATGAGAATCGCGTTTCGAAAGGTAATTGGCACGTCCAAGATCTGGAACCATTAATTAGTAAGAATTTGTTGTTGTTAGTGTAGTTGTGAATAGTTTCATAGTCATCTTTAGTTGTACAAGCGCCACCAAAACTCCTATATCATAGACAAATATTGTTGCTTTCGATATTTATACTTAGGATTAGAACAGTTTCTGAAGCTCTGAGAGGCTCTCAAAACATAGAAGAGAAATGACACATTGCTATGAAAACTCACTTGAAATTCTGAGGCTTGTTGATGACACATACAACTGCTAACGACTTCAAACCTAATCATCGACAAACGTTACTCTTTTTCAATATCTGCACTTTGGGTTAGAACAGTTTTTTGAACTCTTGGAAACTTCCAAAACATAAAACATTACAAATTGCTTTGAAACTTAATTTTCTTGAAATTGTAATGATTGCTAAGAACAAGAAACTTCTAATGGCACCAAAACGCTTTACATCATGAATAAATATTAGTTTTTCTAGTTTACACTTTGGAATAGAACAGTTTCTCGAACTCTGAGAGGCTCCAGAAGCAAAAACGATTACAAACTGCTTTAAACGTAACTTTTTTCGAATTGTAAAGCTTGCTAAGTACATATAGAACTCCTAACGGCACCAAAATTCTTGCAACATGATCGATCATTAATTTCTACAATGCTTACTTTTATTAGAACAGTTTTTTGAACTCTGGGAGACTTCTGGGTAATAGAAATCCATACATTGTATTCAAACCAAACTTTCTTGAACACGTAAAAGCTGCCGAAGACACATAGAACTACTAATGATGCTAGAATTCCTACAACATAGTCCAGTTTAATTTTTGCAATGTTTGATCTACGTTTAGAACAGTTTTCTAAACACACAGAGACTTCCAGGCATTAGAAGTTTACAAATTGCATTGAAACCAAACATTTTTGAACACGTAAAAGCTGCTGAGGACACATAAAACTGCTAAAGACACTAGAATTCCTATAGGATGGTCCAGACTAATCTTTACGATGTTTAATCTACGATTAGAACACATAGAGACTAACGGCGCTAAAACTCCTACAAAATGGTCAAACATTAATGTTGGCTATGTTTGATTTTAGAACTTTTACAATAGTTTTATAACTCCAACAGACTTTTAGGCAATAGACATTTACACATTGCATTGAAACCAAACTTGTTTGAATGTGTGGAAGTTGGTACGGACTCATAAGTCTACTATTGCACCAAGACTTACTACACCATTGTCAAACACTATGTTATTATTATTATATATTAGAACAGTTTTCTGAACCACAGAGAAACTTCCTGACCATAAAAGTCTACACACTGAATTAAAACCAAAGTTTCTTGAAAGTGTAGAAGTTGATATGGACACACAGATCTACTAACGGCACCAAGACTACTACACCATTGTCAAACACTATTTGTTACAATGTTTGACTCAGGTTAGAACAACCTTCTGAACACGGGAAGACTTCCAGGCCCTTAAATCTACACGTTGAATTAAAACCAAACTTTCTTGAAAGTGTAGAAGGTGATAGGGCCACATAGATCCACTTACGGTACCAAGACTACTACACCATGGTTAAACACTACTTTTTTTAATATTTGACGTAGGATTAGAACAGTTTTCTGAACACAGATAGACTTCCAGGCAATAGGCATGTACACATTGCATTGAAATCAAACTTTCTTAAAAGTGTAAAAGTTTCTAAGGACTACCTAAGTTCCTAACTACACCAAAATTAAATTAAACATGACCAAACACTAATATTTACAATTTTTGACTTGGGGTTAGAACAGCCTTTTGGACATAGAGAAACTTCCAGGCAATAGAAATTTAGGAATTTCATCGAAACTAAACTTTCTTGAAAGTGTGAAGATTCCTATTGATACATACATCTGATAAGGGTGTTAAAATACCTAGAAGACGCGGTCGAAATTAATTTTTACAAAGTATAACTTAGGATTGAGAACAGTTTTGTGAACGCAGCGAGATTCCCAGGCAATAGAAATCTACAGGTTTCTTTAAAATCAAATTTTCTTGAAACTGTAAAGATTGCTATGGACACACGCAACTGCTAAGGGCACTAAGACTCCTACGACATGGTCAAAATTAAATTAGAACAGTTTTTCGAACATAGACAGACTTCCATGCAATAGAAATTTATAAACTGCATCGAAACCAAGCTCTCTTGAAAGTGTGAAGGTTGATACGGAAACATGAAACTGCTGAGAGTTAATTATATATCATTATAATAAAATTAGTAAATTGATTAAGTTATTAAAAATTTAGCAAGTATCAAGTAACTTTTTTTGTTGGTTGCGTGTTAGTTGGGTTGCCTACATGTGTGTTTTGCTTTGGAAAATGTTATTAGGTTAGCTATCCCTTTTCTCCTTTTGGGAGAAAGTATCAATTTCTGCATTGGTGATGTAAGGCCGTGGGGTGGTTGTTAGAAATTAAAATCTTTGTTCATCGTCGTGCAATTTAGAAAATTAGCATCTCGTTATTAGTGAATAAGTTTGAAATTGTTAGTAATTTTATTATTTTATTGCACTACACCTCGTTGAGGGATTTGTGTAAAGATCATCACCTGATCTCGTGACCGCATAGTAACTCGGGGTATCTATCTATTCTTAATTAAAATTTATCTAAAGTTAGTTTGGTAATTCTTTTTGTTCTAATTACAGCCACTAATTTGAACACCTCGTTTACTTTTTTTATTTCATCTACCTTGTATATAATATTTCTGGGAGATTACGATTTGCATGTTGGGTTTTGATTTGCATGCTTATCTGGAAATTAAAATTCAGTAGCAGTTGGAAGTCATCGGTAATTGGTTATTAGTGGATTTGGGTCAGTTATTGGACCAGCAAGCTTAGAAATCTTTTTTCCTCTTCTCCGTCGGACGTTGATGCATTGGAAGCAGCTCGTCCGATTATCTACATCAAGAGTATCACTTGCTTTTATTTAATTTAGGCATTAAATCTTAATATGATAGATAAAACTTTAGAAACTATAAATTAATTTAAAGTAATATATGTATCTTAAAGTTTCTTTTGAAATTTCTCAAAAACTGCTTAACCAAATTTAATTTTTGTACACCGTTGGGCGCATAATTTTATACTTGAAATGAAGTATCACTTGACTAATTTTGCAGTTTAGAAAAATTGAAAGGGTGGCCGCCAACATCATCTTATAACTTCAACAGTTCATAGAATAAAACTTCGCCGACGCTTAACATCTCAATTGGTACTTTTGACCGTCGAAGACAAGATAACTACCAGGCGTACTTCCGACATCATTATCACCATCATGCCATCGCGCTCTTATACCAATTCCACCACCATCCAAGAACTCTGGCTTTACTAGCAACGGCTGCACACTACATTTACTTCTGTTTGAAAGGAACTTACGAATGGTTTTTTCGTTGTATTTATTGTAGTTTTGTTTTCTTGTGGTTTTTCCAGTAACTGTTTGGTATTTTCACCATGTTTTCTAATTTTTTCTTCGTCTTTTTTTTTCTACTTGTAAACTGTTTCTATTTGTTTGTGCCTTCACAATGCAATTTGACGTTGAGTTGTAGTATCCATCTTATGTATTTAATCGACACTTCATTCTACTTTGTTCTGATAGTCTATCCTTATACCCCAACTGCATACATTTTTTATATTTTTATATCCCCAGGTTTACTTTTTTTCTTTTGTTCACCCCTAGCTGTTCTGAATTCCATTATTTTTGATTTTATTGTGTTAGGTATTTTTTTTAAGTTCTTCATTAAACTTTCCAACTGCATATACTATTAGCATTCTTATCTTTGCTGTTCTTCTTATTATTTCAGCAATTGCCTTTCTAGCTATGTGCTCGTCTATATTTGAAATTTACAGAGCGTTCCGTGGTAACTTTTCCACCTATTTGGAAAGTTACGGCTTCGTAAGAAAGAAGTTACACAATTTTTTGCCTTGTACTGTCATGAATTTAAATATGCTGTGGTGGATCAAGGTTGAATTTTGTTGTTTACTAATTTTTTAAAAACAGAGCAAGGCATGTAACTATAGATAAAAATATGATGCGCCATTTAATGGGCCACTTTTGGTGAACCAAGGTTGGGCCTTGCCAATCTTCAATTGGCCAATTCAATGCGTGCCCAATGTCGGGTTTTGGATCTTCCTAATAGAGCTAGAATTGAAACCGCACATTCTTCAAAATAATGCAATCTTTCTTCTTTGTTGGACTTTTTTTCGTTATAACACGTTAAAGACAGAATCTTCTAACCAGTACTTCAAATACAGACGAAGGCGTAATGACCCTAACAAATATCGTGTTCGTACTTCTGCTGCAAGCAGGTTTTTATGATACGAAGATTAAAACGATTATCTCTTTCGATTTGATTCACTAGCTAGGCAAAATTGGCAGTCTTCATAATGTTCAAAAATGTAAAGATCAATCTATTCCATAGCTGCATCCAATCCCGCTCACAACCGTTCTCTTTTCATTTTCTTTGATTGTAAATTTTTCAGTTCGAGAGGGCATGATGGTATTCGGACTGGCGGCGGTAGTGTTTTGAATTCGCTTAATTACTTGGCGAGCATGTTTGTCGCACTACCGTATTGAATTGGTTTACCGCGTGTACGGGTGTTCCTCATTGTTTCCGCTACACCTGAAAATCTGATATTGTTTCGGAACAAATAAAGCTTTTGCTTACAAAATCAAATATTTCAGTGTCAGGTGGCTGCAATATACTTTTCCTGCGAAAAGCTGCTTCGGCCTTTCTTTCATCAGCATAATTCTTCTGGCATTTGAAACCAATCTATTACTACCATGAAAAAGAAACTGTTTCCTTGTTTGTGTTTTTTATTTAATTTTATTTCTACACTTTAATCAGCAGTTTCTTTAATCATGCGTTATAAATACAATGCAAGTATTTACGACATAAGTCTTTCACCAAAAGCTCATACTGTTTCTCTCATCTCTTTACATTTGCTGCTAACATTCCGCATCGAGAACGTAATATTAGACTAGCGAAGTTCATCAGCTAGGCTTCACCTCTTTTAAAAGGCGTTCTCTCGGTGATACGTGTTAGCGCTTTTTGTTTATCAGGTATCATTTCCTATTCACATTTTTTGCCCAACCGACTCCTATCCATGACCAAACCTAGAAACCAAAATCACCACCCGCTGGGATAGCCTCTCTTCTTTCCCACACCTTCAGTCTACATCTAGAACCTTTCCAGTTCCAACCCTGTCCACGAGCTCCACTCCCAGAATAATCCCAAAAGCCAAGCCGAAATCCTCTCCGAGATCCTCTCCCGAGCTCTCACCGTTTCCCATGTCTGCTCAGTCTGAACTATACATCGGTCCCATTCCCCACCCCCTCCTTCTCTCTTCCGTTCCCATTGAATACCTACTCCCTCCTTCATAATAAACAAGGTAAATTAATATCTCATCAATTTCCAGTATATTGATCCAAAATACAATAGGCCTTAGGAGATAGGGAAACTTTTCTATTCTTACCCATAATACCGCATCATCTAAGAAACCAGTCTCATGACCTTATTCGTGAACAGCCAGTGTCTGTACGGTAACTGTACATGCTAATATTATAAATGCATGCAAGATGATTTCCCCCATCTTGTTTTTCAAAGAAATTTGAGTAATCCCAGTCATTTTCTTTCATTATCTATTTTAGCTGAAAATGTGTTTGGAAACTGAGAACTGAGAATTGTTTTTGCCATGTCAACCACTAAATTCAAGGTATGTGCTACGGAACCATACATCTCTAAATGAAGATACTTTGTCTGTATACTATAAAAAGTCTTTTAGAAGCTCCGCCATAGCCGGTTCTAAGCCAGGTTGAGAAATGGGAAGGGTTGGTTAGTTAGCTAGTAAAGTTTTACTGTTAGCTTTATAATTAGAACAGTTGGAACAACAAAAAGTTTTGAAATTATAATTATCTGCTTTAGAGAACACAGTAAACGATATTCAATAATTATTTTTACAATTTTTAGCTATATGATGGTAACCATTACGTTTGTAACTACTTCAGTAGCATCAAAAACTAAACAGCTATCTAACCCAACAAAAACCCATTTAGCTTCTATTGCCTACTTGTACGTGTATCTTTAAAGATAGCACTATGTACATTTAGATTTTTGTATATAGCAAAATGTTTCAATAATTTAGAAAAGCAATTCGCTTTGAAGATTACAGTATTTCGTTTATAAAAAGGCGGGTAAGATCATCAATATCTAGAGCAAAGCCGGCCATCTTTACACGGAGTATTACCAGTGTTCTTTGATGCTGAAGTTGCCAGACATACGAGTATGTATTAGACAGACCCAGTTCTTTAATAGCGGCGCGTAGTTGGATGCGTTTTTCTTGACACAGCTTGCTCTCTACCTACAAAATGTCTGTTTATGGTTTTCGCTTGAAAGTAGTAGTTTTCTAGGAGCACCGCTGCTGGTGTGAAGCTTTAGTAGAACGGTCCCTGTCACCATATGTGTAACTGTAACCATTTTATTGCGAGGAAAAAGCTTACCTATAAATGTCATTGTACTCCCAAACGCTCATGATAACCGAACGTTGCTAGTGCAGTTATTATACTAAACTTACCTCAAAGAAGTTGGTGTTTTGCTGATCAACCAAATAATTGGATGCAATTTCTTCCAATGAGGCGGATTCCAGAAGGTAGCCAGCCAGCGTCAAAGAGAAGAAAGAGTGAGATTGATGATGCTTGTTCCTCAACAATACTTTTCGAAATACTCCGAGATGCGTTGCCAGAGGATATCTCGCCATTGAAAAAAGACTGCTGTAGATATGAATTTACGAACCGATGAGAGAGAATTATTAAATCAGGAAGAAGTAGCAAGTTTTAATGAATTACTGCACGAATTCCAAGAACTTCTTGCCGAGCATGGTCCACCTACCAATTATGCAGAACATAGCATTGATACACAGGATCATGCACCCATAGCTGTTCTACCCTATTGATTATCCCCAGTCCGTTAGGAACAGCTAAGAGTGAAATTAGACGAAATGTTAGCGAATGACATTATTGAAGAAACTGAATCACCTTGGGCTGCACTAGTGATTCTGCTACCCAAAGGCGAGCAAGACGTTCGAGTCTGCATCGACTATAGAAAATTGAACTCGATAACGGTTCCTGACCGATACGCTATACCTCGAATCGATGATCTTTTACACTTGATTTAGTGGGATACTACCAGATCAGACTGAAGACGAAGACAAGACGGCATTTATAACGCCATACAAATTTAAGCGGATGCCATTTGAAAATGCTCCAGCAACATTTTAAAGATTAATGGATCGTTTTAAGTCTGGCCTGAGCAGTAGCATTAGAATTCTTGTGTACCTTGACGATTTGATAATAAGATCTGAGAGCTTTGAAGATCACCGACGAGACCTGAAAATGACATTCCAGAGGTTAAGAATGTTTAACCTACGGATGAACCGTAATAAATGTAAATTCTGTGTCTTGCGTGTCAAATATTTGGGATACATTATATACTCCATAAACTAAAAAACCTAAACGTTTGAGAGATGATTTACAAAACTCACATTTCTCTAAGTTCAACGTTCATAGACTTTGGTTAAGGTAATAATAATTTTCCGGAAAGTACTAGAAGCTATGATAATGTAGTCCATATAAACAAAAACATTATGAAGTTCTGGACTGCAGATATTATCCATAAGGCGTTTTAGAGTTTGAGGACTATTATTTAGACCAAATGGTAAGACCGAGAGGCAAGTCCTTGTGGAACTTCAATAGCGTTGATATATTTGTTCCAAGTTATTTGATCCACACGTCAAAGTTTGTTGGTTGAGCGACCAAGAAGAGAAAGGAGATTAAGACTTAAAAATAGTGTGCCTCGTAGTGAATGTTCTGTACGATTCGATTGCCATCGAAACCGTTGCTTCCTAGAGAAGAACAATGCTGAGCTTTATTAAAGATATCTAAGCATCAGTGGCAACAAAAGAGCAACTTTTTTCCAAGAAAAATACAAAAAAAAATTCTTTTTAAGGTTTTTGCTTTTACAATAATTTAAGCTAAACAGTCAGGGATAAATACACAGTTTTTTAACTAAACTGCCTTAGTTTAGCAAATCTGCTTAAAGGCAACTCAGTTTTCAAAGTTATTCAGTATTTTAATCAACAAGATTGGCTCGATTGTTTGTAAAATTATTGCTGATAGAAATCTTGAACTTTTTTTATAAAAGTCTTACAAGGTAAGTAACTATTATGATGCGCTTTTATTCTTGTTGTATTATCATTTATTAATAAAAACCGATATTGTTTGTATAGTTACGTAACTGCAATTTCTTAAAAATTCTAAAATATTGTACAGGCAATAAACTGAAAGTATAATCCAAAGCATAACAATAACTGTATGTATGTATATTCATAATTATTTAAAGCTCGGAGAATGTAAAAATGATTTGCAGTGCTTTGCGCTAGGTTGGTAGCATTAATGGCACCAATAAAACAAGTACTTTCGGTAAAAGAAAGAAGTAAAAACGGTCTTTCTCTAAGGAATGAAGAAATTAAAAACTGGCCGTTTTATTTTTTCCGTTAACATCTGGCAAAAACAACGCCAGTTTAATGTACCCATAAAAAGATATTAAATCTGTTCATCTACTACCTACGAGTATTACTTTAATTATTTTCCTCTTGTTCTAAAAATAACACGAAAATTACACGAAAAGCTACGAGTGAATAGCCTCGAAATAAACTTTCCGAGTGAGTAAAACACGGTCGGGAGGTTTTACCCCGTGAAACATATTAGCGAACATTCAAGCAGGAACAATAAAGTTAGTTTTGTAGTATAAAAAGACCTCCCAACTTTGTACTTATCCCCCGAAATCGTGGAGCAAACGCGAGTAAAGTAATTCAATCAGGTGGAGTGAGGTAGCTCATGTACTCGTCGCGTAATTGAGGGCGGGCTACTTTAAATTCAAGCGCTCTCCGTGTTAATCTAATACTGGCATTGTAAGCGCGCCTGATGATTGCGGATCTCATCTACTTCTGCATCCGAAACTACTTCCACAACTTCCGAAAACAATACCTATAACTTATTCCATTTATATGAGTTTTGTACGACTCAGTTAACACGTGTATTAACATCATGTGAATTACTCGTGTAAAAACTATTTAATACTCTGGTATCAAGGGGTACTTCCGAGTTTCTATTACTGCCGTTATTGTTTTCTATTTTCTGTTATTTAAATGGTGCTTGCTTTCAAATTAAGCAATTTTAAAACAAAAGTGTCTACAGTAAATCAACAACCGCAGTGTGATTCGTGCATGAACGAACAAAGTTTCGAGCAACTAATTAATTACTACTTTCGTGTAATTTAATGCTAGCGAAAATTAGCTATTTGACATTCATTAGAGATATAAATTCAAACCTAAGTCCTGAAAATTTTACCGTTGGCGAGAAAAGTATTATAACAGTTTTTTTTCATGTTAAGGCAACTAAACTGTCGAAAGGCTACATTGTGACTACTCAGGCATTTCGTTACCAACCGCTTGTCATTTTCTCTACTTATACTTGCCTTGCAATGAAAGTTAACACATTGACCTAAGGTAGACTACTTAATTATTTCCTCAATGGAATAACTGTTTGAAAATCTTTAAACCTTCAAGGGTAAAAATGCCCTTTCACGCGGTATAATTATCCCACAAGCGGTCGGATTCGCGTGAGCTCACGTGGAGAATCAAAGACGCTAGGTAGACTATAAAAAGCGTAATAGCAAAATTAGATTTTAATTTTAAATTAGCCATTATAGAACTGCTACACTGTATGGAGAACAGTTGAGTCGAAGTTGGAAATCCTGGACCAGACATCTGATGTCTAGGGGCCTAAAAAAGTGACGGGACCTCAAAGAAGGTCTCTGATCCCTTAAAAAGGAATCTCGAGGTTACAGGTAAAACTAGCTAACTTAATTAATCAATAAATCGTGTCCATCCTTCACGAAACGGTGCGTTTCTTGCTATGGTTGTAAGCTAGGTAGAATTGAATTTAAATAACATAAGCACAGACCTTGAAAGTTTAAGTAATTTAGTTGTATTTTCTTAATCGTTTACCAAATCACTAGTGTATCTACATATGTCTTAATTATAGACATTTGGAACATATAGCCACAATTTGAATTTTATTACTAAATGGTATAGAGGATTCAGCTATCCCAGTAATAATAAAAAAAATATCATGACCTGAATGATGACCTCCAATTTAATTAAGGCGATTGAGATAAATCGAAATGATCCTTAATGAAAATCTGCATCTTGACACTATGTGGCAGATCTGTTAATTCGTTCTTTTTATTTGCGTCAACACGAAACTATCAAATCCATCAACAGTAGCAATCCCAGCTCAGAATGAAAAACTGTTTAATCGAAACTGATCGAAGAACCATCGAACGGGTTCGACGAAATCAAACTGAACAACAACACATAAAAGAACTGGAATAAATGGCCTGAAGATAAATAATAAACCTTTGGAACAGCCCCACCTTTGTTACGCGCAATAGGCAGGAAGTTGTCGACATTACAATAGCTACTAATTACGCCAGTAGCTTTATCAAAACTTGGCGAGGAAACATTGTTCAAATCACAGACACATCCGATTTGATATAATGAAACTACGGAAGGATAGGATGGTATATCTAACCCAAGAAGAACTGATTCGGGATTTTTTAAGACGGGCCTTGTCCAAAATCTTCAAACGGTAAATGATGACTTCAAGGATAGATATGGTCTTGAGATTGCCGAAAAGCAATTAAAGGTCGCCATAACATGAGCCTACAGTGATAACTGCCCTTATATAGACAGAGACGCCATCAGCACAGTCTAGTAGAACAAAGTCTATATAAAAAAAGCAAAGTACTCAAAAACAAAAACGAAAAGCCATAACAACCCTAGGAGTTCCAACAGGGAGCTCTACCAAAAGAGGGCGTTAACTAATTGCGGAGCTGCTAAGGGTTCACTTCCCTGGATCCACATGCATAGAGAATGCAGATGAAAGCTAAAGTAACACAATTCTCATAAAACCTTTAAACAGGGCAGCCAAAATTGATTGGACAATCTCAAGGAATATAATTTCGAATGACAAGCTCAAATGGGCCATTAATTTATTCGAACCCTACAAATCTCCTGGTCCTGACGGGATTATAATGCTACAACAGAGAGTAGATACCTTATCAGGTAGACTCGTCAGAGCCTCTTCACATCCCAATGATGTTGGAGGCACGTTAAGACCGTATTTTTACCTATGCCAGGAAGGTCTAATGTACTGGCAAAGTTTTAAACATCAATCAGATAGGCATACTAGAGGAAGTATGTTGGTAGAAGGGCTACTATATACGAGCTAATACGAAGTCTGTCTGAAAACTGTGTATCTACGTGTGCTATTGTTGCAGGGATGACTTTTTCTAGTATCCGTGCCAGATGACACCGTCCTGCAGATCTTCAGTCGGTAACTATACGCTGTTAAGTAAACGTCGAACCTTGTGCGCGTCGCATTTCACGATGACTGAACGCGTCGAACAAAGTGTATGCATTAGATTTTGCCAAAAACTTAGCCATTCGTGTTCAGAAACCATTCATATGATTCGCAAAGTGTACGGCGATGAAACTATGAGTAACACGCAGATTATAAAGTGGTTTAGACGATTTAAAGATGGCCGTAAATCAAATAAAAGCGACTCTCGCTGTAGCAGGCCCACAAATACTCCTGAAAATGTGGAACGAGTACGAGTTTCATTTAATCAAAATCGCTGTTTGACTGTGCAAAAGATAGAAGAAGACCGAGGGATTCCCAAATCTATAGTTTCTAAAATTTTGGGGATGAGTTGTGTGGCTGCAGAATTTGTTTCGCGGTTGCTGATCGAAGATCAAAAGAATTATCGAGGGGAAGTCATGCAGGACAATTTGGAAATAATTAGAAACAAGCCTAAAATGTTCAAAAAGGTTATTACTAGAAATGAGTCATAAGTTTATGGTTATGATCCTAAGACAAAAGGTCAATCTTCGCAGTGGAAGACTCTTGAGGAGCAGCGACCCAAAAAGCGTTCCACAGTTTTTTTTACCAGAAAGGTGTTGATCACCATGAAGTCGTACCACAAGGTTAGACTGTGAACAAAGAGTATTACCAAAAACTCTTGAAACGATTAAGTGACGCAGTGGGAAGAAAATGACCAGATTTGTGGAAAAGTGCCGACTGTGTGCTAACCACGACAACGCATCTGGCTATTCCTCGCACTTTATCCAGCATTTTTTTGTAAAACACGGCATTGTACAGTTTCGTCCGCCCCCATACAGTTCCGACTTTGCTCCCTGCGACTTCTGGCCGTTCCCCAAATTGAACAATACCCTTAAAAGAAGAAGATTCGACGACGTGGAAAGAAATAAAAAGGAATGCGACGAAACAGTTATTAGCTACTCCGAAAGCTGAATACACGACGTGTTTTCGAAAGTGGGAAAATCGCTGGAAAAAAGTTGTGATTTCCAAAGTATTTTAAAAGGGACATTATCGCTATTGACCAGAATGAGCTCTTTCTCTTACTACAGCGCAAGACCGGATACTTTCCAGACAAACTTCGTATGCATACAGGGCAGATGTTTTACGTTTTACTGGAAAAGGCCATGAATCAAAAGGAGGCTTTTCTAGATAACACCTCATTTACGGCAATTATCACTGCCTGTAGGGTACGTGGACTTAGAAAAGCCTGCTGCTGATAGATTCATTTCATGTTCAAAGGCAGAATAATACATTCAACCCTATTTGGAAAACAATATGCAGCCAGAGTGGCAGGAGACGTCCTGTGGAATTTAGTGTTGTAGAAACTTCATAGTTAAGGTTGTTACGCCATAGGCTATGCTGACCATCATAGTACAGAGCAGATTCACAGCTACAATCAGCGAAAGGATGCAAAGGGCTCCGACTGGGCGACAAGCGAAAAAGTTTCAATAAATCTTTACAAAACATCAACAGAAGGGAGCTAGAGGGACTAGATCTTCTAACTTTACATGGTGAAAAACTGACAATGGTAGGGGAAATGAAGTACCTCAGAGCGATCTTAGACTCCAAACTTATTTGGATGCAGCACATTATCAAACTAGCCAAAAAAGGCGTCGATCACCTGGTAAGACGAACATATGGAAAAACTTGGGAATTCAGATCTAGTATGGTACACTAGCTGTACACTAGGATGATCAGACTAGCGTTAACGTGTCCAGCCTTGATATGGTGACCCAAAACGTTGCAAACAAACAAGATGAAGCTGTCTAAGATTCCGAGATTGGTCTGTTTGGGAATAACAGGATCTATGAGAGCGGCTTTTACAGTAACATTGGAGATTCTGTAAGATCTTCTTCTGCTAAACCTTGTAATATAAGGAGAAGCAAGGAGATCCTTGCACAAACTCCAGAATGCAAGAAACTTGAAAACTACAGATTCAAACTGAGAAAGATAGGCAATCCTGTTTTTACTATGAGATTAGACTGTGCTACCGTAGCAACACATCTGGATAAGAATTTTCAAGTAACTGCTGACAGAAAAGTCTGAGATAATACAGACCAAGTGCCATTCAATGGACTGGTGTAGTTTACAGACGGATCAAAGATCTTGGAAGGCGCGGAATAATGGCACGTGGAGCTTTGGTTTTCCTTAAGTAAATATGCCACAGTTTTCCAGGCAGAAGTATATGCACTCCAGACTCTTCAGGAGGTAAAAGTGACGTCTACGCTTGTAATGGAATGTCTTCGCGTGCTCTGTACTCTGACAGGTCAAAATACAGTTAAACTAATTTGGGTGCATGAAAGTGACGAAGAAGCCGATCGTTTAGCCAAACTAGGATTAGAAAACTCATTCTTAGGACGAAAGTCGGCTCTAGGAATACCTAGATCAAAAAGCCAGATCTGAGCTGATTATCCCAGAAACAGAACGGAAAGCTATTCGTAGATGGACCGTCCACAAAAAGAGCTGAGGAGCTTAATACAATAAGCAGAACTCAGCTGTAACTATCGCTCTTATACATTCAGTAATGCCATCCTAAATCTTAGCATATCTTAAGTCAGTGATAGTTTGTTCTACGCTGCGCCACTGAGCCCAGATATGATAGCTACAGTGTAGAACCAATAAGACAAGTGAGAACTGATTCTCTAGTTCTTGTCTGTTGTTCTTGCCCCTAATAAAGGTCAATACGAGCGTTGCAAATTTTCCGTACAGCGTGGATGCTTTTAGACTTTATTTTCTTTTATTCGGCAAATAGAATTGTTTCAGTTTTAGAAGGTTTGACGGAAAGACTACTCTCATTATATCACGTTTTAGTAATCAAGCTAAATACTTACATCCTATCATAAAAAATGACAATTAGGAAAAAGCCATCCTTCATCTGCTTGTACATAACAGCCACTAGGCCCTTCAAGAGACCATTAATTATTGGGCACCATAGAAGAGATAATAAGCAGTTATTTTGAGCGTAACATCCTCGTAGCTCGATATTTTTCTGGAAGTTTTCTAAAGCAGCTTTAAGGTATCTTTCTGTTAACGCAAACTACCCTAAACAAGGCTGCATTAAAGGCTACTGAAAAACATAGCAAGGGTTACTTCTTTTTAATGGGAAGTCCTCTTAACTTTAAGAACGGATGTTTGGACCGCAGACCTACCTGATCTATAAGCACGCTTGCTCTTGATAAAGATGTCTGAAAAAAGCTTCTTCAAGTAGATATCTAACAAACAGCCCATTCCAAAGATTCAAAGAGAAAGGATGTTAGACTAATTGTTCTGAAGACTGACAGTTATGACAAACGTACCCATTACCAGGTTATTCAAGGTAAAATGATGTCAAAGTCCTTCTGAAGCAAAACTGAGAAGATTTCGTCTGGCCCAGCCGACTTCAAAAAACTAAATTCATTTGCCGCTCGTCTGTTTGCTGCTACAAGAAGTGCGTCTTACAAATACAAAGACAAAAACTCAGCCGTAACGGAAGGTCACGTAACGAAAAAGAAAAAAGAAAAAATTTAACAAAATTTAAAAAAGTATCAAGATCCAATACTTTATATTAAAGATATTTTATCGCAATACATTGAAAGTTACATAAAGTTTTTGTATTAGAGTTTTTATGAAAGATACTACTAATAAAGTTTAGATAATTAATTAAAACTGCCCACATAAAAAATATTTATGCAAGATTGACCATCATAGTTACCACCGGAAATTAAACCGCCAATCAATACATTAACGTTACATAACTTTGATGTGTTATTAAGCACTGAAAGATTAAAGACTTGTTGATTAATACCATTACATCGTTCAATATCAATTTATCCATTAAAGTGTGTGAAGCAATTTATTCCAGTATTAATTTAAGGTTAAGTTTACTAAGATTGGACAATGTTTAGAAGGTAACAAGGTCTCTATTGTACTTATACACAGTAGCTGCAAACTTTGTGTAAACGAAGCAAGCTTATTATTACAGGCAATAAGTCCGTTCTCGCTTTAAGGGTCTCGTCTTTGGGTTCTACAAGGTACTTTGACTGTTGCTGCGAGAAAGTATCATACTTAGTTTCAAGACGGTCTTAAAAATCTCATTCCGATAAATCAATAAATTACTACGAACGTTTCCTTTATTAAAATATCGGATTTAGCTAAAAGAAACGGTGGTGGCATGAATAAAAATCAAATCGGATAAACCATAACCTTATTAAAATTGCACGCACGTTTAGCACACGCTAAAAATCAACTCGAGTTCGATGTAATACAATTACATATACGCTTCATCAGTTCTCTTTATATCCCATATTACGGAAGTCGAGCAGCGGAACTTCTAACATTCTATATGTTATTGCATTTCTACACCTCATCCGTGCTTCACGTGCCCATAACCAACGGAAAATCAAATAAAAATTCGAATTGACTTGCATTCTACACCAACTGTTTCTAATAGAACACAGTCAGGTTACAACGAAAAAGTTTGAAGAGAGAGGCAAAATGAAAAACTCTAATGCACGATTTTTCTCTGTTATTAAAACCGATGAAAAACTAGTTTTATATAGTGGCAGCAATTAAAAGATTCATGGTAATAATAACTTTTTAACACAAAAATTAATTATGACAGGAAAACAAATAATCCGGCTGTCTGAAAGTCGGAATTGGTTTAACACATAATTCAATGCGGATTATAACCGCTGGCTGCTGCGAGTATGAAACTGATCCGGCCTTTTTTGCTCAAGAGATTCTCTGTGCAAAATTGGATTCCCACAGAATAGCCGTTAGATAAAAAGCGTTGAACTCGAGTGAAAACACAAAAACAGAAACAGGAAACTGCTGTAAACAAAAAACTTCTATACAAAACCGTTGTTATTATGTGCAACGTTTGCAATGTTTGTTAAAATATAATATAAAATTAACTTTTTTATTTTTTAGAATTTCTCGCTGATATCCAACATCATATTAGTTTTTATAGAATAATAAAATTATATTTCTCGATTTTGTTAATTTCGTGTTGATCAAAATAAATTGATGCTTTTAATCAAAATATAATTTCAAGCAAATTAAATAGCACAGTTTTTAAGTTCAATACAATAATGTTCCGATATGCACAGACTAATTGGCGTAATACTGCAATACATCATGGTTTGAGTTTGGATGTTCTAAACTAGCCTCTACATAACCTTAACATGACCCATTAACGTTGGGTCTACTTATTGAAGATACACATGTTGTGGATAATGGATTAATGGTGGATGTGCGTTAAACTCCTACACAATTCCAAGTCACAGCAAACATTGCAATTTGTCTTCAAGAAATCAAAATCTAGAGCTGCTGTAAATTAACTAACTTAATTTTACTTCAAGATTTGACTTATTTCTTTTTGTACTTTTAATTTGATACAGAAGAAAATGCAAAAAAAAGCTAACCTATATTTGTGCTACTACAGATTGTTCAAGATCCATCTTTCAAATCAAAATCTTCATTCATTCTTGTAGCTAGAACTATTTAAAAATTACGGGCTACCAAATATCTTCAACAAAAGCCAATAAGAAGCGGTTTCTCTCCGGGACAGCAACCCCACCCAACAGGTTTGAATATCGAAAGACGATAAGAACGACTGTAAAATTACGGCGTTGGCAAAATGCACGTATATTAATTGTCAAAGAGAAACAATTATTGCAACGCACCATATTATAATAGTAAAAGAATTACCGACAGATGAATTAAAAAAAGGGGCGCTAGATGGAGCGAGAATAATCCTCATACTTAACGTAGAAATGATAGATGTAGATCAATACCATTGATTGTTTACGATGTATAGAAAAGCCTACAAATTCAATTTGAATTATGATTCAAGCAAGATTTTCAAACCAAAACGAGTATTTATAGCGAACATATCTATTTGCAACCTTTGAGGATTTCTTTCTTAATATATATATACGTTAGCTCTACAGGCCTAGCAGGCCGATGGCTTGGTTCACAATTTTTCTCCATTCGTTTTTGTTCCCCGTCTTCTCTTCCCACTGGGTTAAATTTAATTCTTTCCTCTGAGTGTACTTCTTCTTTCCATCTTAATTTTGGTCTCCCACGTCTCTTTTTACCACCCACTCTGCTTTCAAACACTCTTCGTTGTGCGATTTGAGTGCATTCTCATTATATGCCCCAACCATCTCAATCTCTGCGCTTTCACTACCCCCATAATGTTAGGTTCACCATATAACTCTGCTAGCTCATGGTTCGTTCTCTTTGTCCATCTGTCTTCCACTTTTTTTCCTCCAAAAATCTTCCTCAGCACTTTCCTTTCCCACACACACAGTCTATTTTGTTCTCTTATTCCCATTGTCCATAGTTCACTCCCATAGGTAACTATTGGTCTAATTACCGATTTATACACCCGTACTTTAAGCCCTTTTGATACTGATTTATTTTTAAGCACTCTGTTTAATGCACCTACACATCGATTACCTGCCATTAACCTTTCATTTAATTCATCTTGCATCCCTGGCTTTCTAGTAAAAACTGTTCCCAAATATTTGAATGACTCGACTTCATCAAAGTTATACTTCTTCCCACCTCCTATTGTTATTTCAATTTCTTTATTTCTTTCAAACTGTCCATGCCATAAATTTTGACTTGTTTCTTTCTTAATACAAAACAAAAAAAACTTTAAAAATACCAAAACTTACACTTTCATATATAAGAGAAGTAAATATTGACTCCTAACCCAGCAAAACACTCGAGAAAGTACTTTTGATAGCATAAAGTGTTGGTGTAAGCGGGCCTTCTGTTCTTTTTTTTATGGATTGCCTATGAAAAGTTTTCTTGTCAATAACGACAATGGTCTCAGGAAGCAAACTCCTTTTGCCAACGGTGCAAGATTGCTCACATCTGTCACTGAAATAGCAATGGTCTTCTGCGATGACTATGTAAAAATAAGCAACTTCACCTCCAGACTGCCTATCGGAGGAGGAGATGACCGTGATGTATTCCGATTTTACCGACTTTGAGTTCAATCTAGCTCTAAAAAAACAGGGAGAAGCCCTGGTCCAAGTGAAATTAACCCTGAGTTGCTGAAGCATCTTGGATTGAGGGCTCGGACTTCCGTTTTGGCCTTCATAAACCTTATTTAATCCAGAGTATCTCTAGTACTCATGCTCTACTTTATGCGGATGACTTAGTCACTTGGGCAACCAGCAGTGAGACTTAAGGCGTTAGAGGCGACCATAAACCAGGCCTTAGCCCAGTTTTTATTTTAGGCTAATCAAACTAGCCGTCAATTTAGAGAAATTGGAATTCCAACGACTTACACTGCCCACGAAGCAAGAAGGACAACTATCGTTACTCTACAAGTCCAATCCCCTAACTAAAACGAAATTTGCTACTTATTTAGGAGTTCAGCCTGACACTAAGTTGCAGTGGTCAAAGCACGACCATCAGCTAGCACGCAAGGGTTTGTTGTTTATACGTAGATATCTCTTTTAATGCTAAAGGTGATCTGTCTGTGTTCTGAGCAACTCTTCTCATCAGAGACTTTCTAGTTAGTAGCTAATGTTATACCTATTCTTACAGTTACAAAAATGGCTTTGTTTCCCCTTTCCATATGCCTAAATCATTTGCCATAGTGAAGTGTAAAAGTGACTCATCTCTTTGATTAATGTTTGTGCTGCCTTAGGTTGTGTGGTTTGTATTTGCATCACACCCGATGATCAATTGCAGTCTTTCGCAAGTTCTTCCACTTCCCTGATTAAAAGAATAATCTACCTCGGTTCGTTTTCTTCCTCTGTCCTTATAGTTCGATCTCTGTGACGGAATTTACTAAGCGACACTATTTCTGGATTCTTCGAAGAATCTATCATAAATAATTTGTCTTCTTATTTCCCCCTACACCTCTGATTTGTCTCTTACTTACCCAGGGTTCTTGTATGGGGGCTACTTTAAAGTCTCTTATAACAATAGTTAGGGCAGCTCATGCCACCCTCTGTGCTGGAGTTCAGCCTGGAGTATCCTTTCTTCTATCACCGCTTTTGAAGATCTTAGAAGTCATCCTTATTTATAGTCAGCTTTCAATTGGGCCTTTTCTAAGGCTTGGAGCTGTCCTTCTCTACTTCCTTGTTCAATAAAGTCCAGTCAGCCGTCTTCAGTTTTCGACTTTTTTTGGATCTATTTTAGTTTCTGAAATTTGCTTCAGCACTCAGGGTCTTTTTGGGAGGTGTTTCAATTCCACTACCATGAGATCTGCACCTTCTCATAAATCACCTCGTGTGGAGACTGTGCTGGTGAGTCTGTATTTAGAGTGTTTATCTGCGCAGGTTAGGCATAGGATTCCTGCGTTGTATCTGGAGTTTCAATCATTGTACCACAAAGCAGTTTAGTACCAATTCGGGAGTAAAACAAGGAGATATCTTGAGCCCTTTGTTGTTTACCTCCGAGATGGACATGGCGTTGAAGAAATGTTCAGGCTTCAAGAAATTCAAGCTGGAAAATTGACGATTGATTTCGATAACAATAAATTCTCTGATATACGCCGATGAAGTAGCATTAATGGCGGACTCAGCTCACAAGTTGCAATACAACCTCAACCTATTGATTACGGCCTTGGAGAAGGTGAGGCTGAAAGCAAACGTAAACAAAGTCAAGACAATTATTATATCTAGAAAACAGTGTACCCACCTGCACAAATTTAAGTATCTAGGTGTGTGGATCTTTAGTGACGGGACGCTCAGCACAGAAATAAGTGCTAGGACTTTAGCAGCGGATAGGATGCTGCACGCAGGCTTGAAAGCAGAATCCAAGCGGTCGAGATGAAGTAGCTGGGAAAACTAAAAGAGACCGCATCCGAAACTCAAGGATCAGGACTGATCTCGTAGTGAACCCTCTGTTGGACAAGGTGAGGGCGTCCCAGCCAAGATGGTCTGGCCATGTCCAGCGCATGGAAGCCTCCAGGTACTTACGACAAGCACTCAAAGCGAGGGTGGAAACAAGGAGACCTCGTGAAAAAAGGCGGACCACCTGGGTTGATAACATCCGCTCTATGCTAAAAGTGCGTGGTTACACTTACACTGTCCAGCTAACTCAGGACAGGTCGACGTGGCGGACTTTTTCTCAACCTTCTACACTGCCCGGTAGGTGAGAGGCTAGGACCTAGTAAGTAAGTAAGTCTGGAGTTGCAGTGGGTTGTTTCTATCCGACGGTGCTTTTTCCAGTAAGTCCTCAAAGTCTGCTTGTCCTTGTTTCAGAATCACTTGAGGATAACGACGGTCTACCACTGCTATCTGTAAACCCTTCAGTGCTTCAGTTTAAAATCCAGTTTGTACTTCAGTGCTTTTAGACTTCCGTGATGCACTTGTAACAAACTATTTAAGGTCTTTTTTTACCCCGCGTTTCTTCCTTTAATTTTTTCTTTTCCACTTTTGCTTTTTTGCTGGCAGCCTTCTCTGCCTTCCGAAGCCTCCCTTTCTGTGCGCGAGAGAGTCTCTTTGTCCTGACTTCTACGTTACTGAATTCTTCGGCTACTTCCGTGATGGTCCACTCGTCGTCCTGTTAGATTTCTTATGGTCTACTCATCTTGATTCCACAAGTATAGGCAAAATGGGTGGTCCGCAACTGTAGTGCAAGTGTAAGGCCACTTAATGTAACAGAGTGACGCTGGTGCCTCGTTTGCTTTCATGGTTTTTATGTCCTGATATTGACTAAAGGATAATCTTATAGTGAGCAGCCAATTTTGTCTGTTTTATAAACACTTTTCTAGCAAATTTTCTTCTAGGTACTTCGGTTTCTTTCCATTATTATTACCAGAGAGGTTTTATTGGAATGGTAAGAGAATTTTATTTATTTATTACCTTGGTTGATTTTTAAAGCAAAAACAGCTTTGTATTGTAGAGGTCTAATAATGTTTCTTTTCTTATTACAGCATTGCTTTCTATATGCTGTTTGTAGAGTTTGCCTAACTCTAAATAATAGCAGCGCTATAAATTGATATGACGATGTCACGATCTTCTTGTCAGTTATGAGATTTGAAGAGCTGACTCGATATATTTCATGCAGCTACCACAAGGCACTTAAACAAAAGTGACAGCACCTCCCTGTAGAGAGCTCCAATCTATCAACCACACATTATTGTTTAAGTCTGTATTTAACATCGAAACATGTGATACCAATGCAAATTTCTAATTTTAGCCAAGTCTTCAGAGCTAACTCTCGAATGGCTAGTTCTCATTGTGTCAGTTGGTTTACTCATTATCTTCAGCAAGATGGATTTAGGCTAACTGGCCTGCATTATCTTGTTATTATCAATACAGGTCACCTTCATCCGAAATAGATATTCAGTTGGCAAACTGACTCTCATGTTTTTGTGACTTTAATCTTACCGCCTTTGACTTTTTTGTAAAATGGCTTTTGAATATTAAAAGCCTTTTTGTATTTAGAAATTTAGTTGC
Source organism: Ignelater luminosus (assembly GCA_011009095.1). Lineage (NCBI taxonomy): Eukaryota > Metazoa > Arthropoda > Insecta > Coleoptera > Elateridae > Ignelater > Ignelater luminosus. The sequence goes on from VTPC01003722.1 coordinate 75,506, forward strand.
TTATTAAAATCACCTTTTAGAAACATCAAACCAAAACGATTCATAGCCGACGCAGTAAGGTGAGTGAGTTCTTTTTAAATTTCTTGTCTTAGTTTGTTACCCCTACTTTCAATTACCCAATGAGAAATTGTGTGACCGTTATAAGTTTCTAATAGAAAAGATCTTTGTTTATGTACGCAAGTGGGGGTGAATTTGGTTGTAAACTTTCAATTTTTGCTGAATCTAGGGAATTCTTGGCAATTACAGAGCATAATCTGTGACGTCTGTCGTTTACCCCTTTCTGTACTTTCCGAGTGATTTCGTTTATTCAAAGCAAAGTCCACAGCGGAGGTAATCCCCCTCAAAGAAACCGCTGTTAAAATACTTCATTTTCCATTTATCGGGAGGATTTTAAGTTATTTGGAAGCAGTAGCTCATTTGGAAGTCTATAGTACAAATATGTCTACCTCCAGTAGATCCTCACCAACGAATCCCAACTACAAGAAGTTTGTTTGTGTAATTCCCGTCAGCGCAAACCAACTTCTAGACCGACGCATTGAAATAAAGGCGTGCTCTAATTGTTAATCTGGCACTGAAGGTAACACACCGGTCCGTGTATTTATTCATTTAGTCGAGATCTTTTGCTTACTCGTTTTCATCAGCTTTTAAAATAATTGTGTGCGAACTGTATTAAATTATTTGTTGAATGTTAGTATTGTATTCAGGTTTTGTACTGTATTGTAATTTTGTTCGTTTTCTCGGGAAATTGAACTTACTTGTACTAGTAGGATCAGTTACGTAGCTTTTGAGTAAATCTTTTAACGTTTAGACAAATTAGCTTGCCGGGAATCTTACCAAAATATAAATAAGAGTAGGTTTGTATTACGAATTTATATTAAAACACAGTTGTTTGCAGTTAGCAAAGAGAATTCCTAAAAGTGGGCCTTTAATGCCCTTTCAACTAACCTCTCTTTAACATTCTCTATTTGACAGTTTCCATAATCAATAGGTTATGTTCGATTTTTAAAGTTCTGCCAAAATGCAATTAATTAGCTTGACACGAGAAACGTCATTGTAATCTTCAACCTGGGAACATTCCACGTTTGCTAAGTGGATTTAAACTTAAATAGTGGGTTTTAACAATCTGGAAGGTTCTGGAATTTGGTTAATCCCCTCTGTTGATTTATCTTGAAATAATTATATTTCAATAAGTTTTTTAAATATTTCTTGTTGTTCCTCGTAAAAGTTCTATTTTCGTAAAATAATTATCTAGAAATACTAAAATCGAATTAAAACAGGCCGAGAATCATCGATTATGTCTTTAAATCCACTTTGAAGTTTAAGTCGATCCTGCATATTTGAATTCCCGCGTAAGATCAACATGCTACTGTATTGCTTGACATTCATTCAATCAGAATTCATTAATTTGTTTTGTGTAAGGTATTAGTGACTTCGTTTGGAATTTGAAAGTAAGATTGAAACTTCTTGTTAAATTAGTTATTACCTGGTATTCAGAAACACTTGAATATCTCCTTTTTAAATTATTTTAGGATTTGATTGTTAGTATATTGCCATAGAAGTGATTTCTCGCTGCTAAATTTCATCAAATTCCATTTGCTGGTTGAAACGTTTTTATCAACGTTCAGGTTGTTTATTCCCTATAATTTTAAGGGTATGTATTTACTTCAAGTTCTTTGTATAATTTATCTAATGTTGGTCAATTTAAAACAGCAATAGGGACGTCTTGGGAGTTATTGCATAGAGTAATCATTCTTGAAGTATATTTTTATTTCAAGTATTTGAAACATAACACTTAATATTAGTTGACTTTTTCAGCAGTGTTTGTTTACTGATTCTACCAAATAACAAGACTGTGACTTGTACGGATTTTCCACTTTCCCGTAATTGCTTTGTATTGTTTGTTTAATTTGTTTTAATTGAAGTGGATGGCGTCCAACTAAATAATTGGTACTTGTTGTTTTTGGTTTTAAAGATTTGAGCTGAACGTCACAGACTTGGTATTGGTTATTACTCGAATTTCCTAATTTTATTAAAGTTGTAAGGTAAGGTAAGATAAGAGTTGTCTTTAAACAAGAATAATTTACTATTTTTACAAAGCTAATTTCTCTAAATCATTTTTTTTCCGTTAAATTAGTTAAACACTCAATAATTGTCATGCACGTGCATACGTGTATATTCTGCCCGTTTCGTTGTTTTTTGTATTTTATTTGTACATATCAACTTTATTTTCTTTACATCTTATTTGATGAACTTTTGTGAACCTGTATTTACATATTAATTAATGAAAACTCTCTCTTACAACTCCAATTAGAGTAATTAGTATCAGTTAATTTTACTAATGTGTGTACTTTTATTTCGCACTTTTCTGTATTTGTACTGCTAATTACGTTTTGTTATTTTTATTCTTTTGGGATCTAGGTGCATTTAACTTTAGTTACAAAACAGCACAATGCAGGAAAAAGTCGTTTAAAAATGTTTTAATTAGTTTTATTTTTCAGTTATTTAGTATTTACGTTTTTGCAAGCAACTGAATTAAATTATAAAATCATATTTCCAACAAAAATAGCCACTAAAAACGAAATTCCAAACGATGCTATTAAAGAAAAATTTAAAGAAAACAATATGGAAAATTATGGTTTTAAATAATAACTCCCCAAGAATGACATTTATGTTTATGTACAGAACTAAATTTCCGCTCTGAACGTCTTCTGAAGCAACAACCCCTTATTCGGTGCTTTTATAAAATGTTTTTCTTGTTCTATATTACCCATTATACGTTTCAGACAGAAGTGATATTGCATTCCCACCCACTGCGTTTAATTATACGGACGAAGAAAAAGAAATTGGAGATTGTATTTATGAGGAAAATTTGAATTTAATTCGTCCCATTTAAATTATATTTAAATTATAGTAATAAGATCCACTTTCCTTTCTCGTTATATCTCTCCGGGAAAACTACGTTGATGCGTAGAGATTTCTCTTTTATTTTAAAGGAAAAAATTTTTGTACAGTATAGACTTTCGAATTTAAAATTGAACCTTTCGATTTCAATTTTTCGAATTTAATTTTTTTCCCATTTCCATTCCCAAAGTTTGTTTTTCGACGTGAAAGTATTTATAAACTAGTTTCAATTTAAAAACCTCTCGGCTCTCTGTGTACGTGGTATTTTGCTTTCATACTATACAAATATAAAGATCTAATAACTACTTCTATCTTACCGCCTTATTCTTCTCAATGTCGTACATGAAACGTGTTTTATTTCAATATCTTATACTTGAGTACTTGATTCAAATTATGAAACAGAATTCTTTTATAACTATTGTTGCATTGAATTGTATTTATATTATTTGTCATTTATTTTTATTTAAAAACCTGTGGTATCGATAAACAGTATTAAGCATTCATTGTTTTTTACTCAGTTATTCTGGAACTTGGATAGTAATGCACAGACCAGCTCTTTGGAAATTAATTTACCACATTCGTTTATCATCATTTAAGTCATCCTCTTGGAGACTAGTCCTTCTTGGTCTTTCGATGGCGAAATAGCATCTGTGGACTGGACAGCTACCACATTGACCGACTGCAAACTGTACATGGCTTTTCCACATTCAAATAATGGGAAAGATGCTAGAGTATTTTCTTCACTTCACCATCCCTCATCAGTTC
>VTPC01003723.1:14195-27758 GCA_011009095.1 Ignelater luminosus
AATCGAGATCGAAGATGGCGATTTTTCGGCATAGTCTGTCTGTTGGTCTGTTGTCATGTTGCCGTAACTTTACAGGACGTGTTATATATGAAATCAACTTAGAATGTTCTCCTGATTACAGATACATAATCGGTACTTCGATATCACGAATACTTTTCCAGATAATTGAGATCGAATTTCTTTCTTTATTTATTTGTCTTCCTGCTATTTGTTGAGTATTTTTAAGACAAATATTATGTCGTTTCTCTGAACTATTACACTGCACAAAGTATCAAATATAATATTTATACTGACACCATTTTGTTTTTCAATAAAAAAGTGACTGAGTTTCAAATTTGTTAAAAACAATCGTGTTCGCGAATGCAGTTCAAACATGGCAATCTGATTTTCGAGTAAATTTGTAACTTAGTCGTTTTCAACGAACTCCAAAGGAGTCCTTACCGAGTTTGCGAAGTCTATCTGTCTGTTTGTCTGCCCGTCCATCCGAATTTTTTTAAATTTTTAAATTTTGACTTCAGATTTGTATTCTACATCAAAAACTAAAAGCAATGTGCTGTCTTCGTTTGTTTGGCCGCCGAAACTTGAAAAATTTTCAAAAATTCTTACATTAAGAAATAAGAAAAACGTATACTTTTATCTTTTTGATATCACCTCGGAAACATGGTTAAAATAACCGCCAAAATTTGAAAAAAGTAACAAAACGAAATTTGTTGTGGTTATGCTTTTAAAATTAGCTCACCGATACCAAAGTATCGGACTTCAATTTTGACTAATCAAGTTTATTTTTAACATTTGGTCAGTGGCGTACATATGGGGAGGCGGGGGCGGTCCGCCCCGGGCCTCATTTAGCACTTACTATTTACACTTACACTTACAACTATTGTTGTTTATACTTTTACTATTTTCTCGTAAACAAACGAATGCGCTCCAAATTAACTACAAGTTTAAGACTCGAAAATTATAATAAATTGCGTATATACAGACTATTTGAAGAATAGATAAATTTAAATGTATTTCTGCTTGTTTTTTTTTATCGATTACTAAAAGACCCGCAAATTTCCGCAGCTGATTTTTACTTCCTTAAAAAATATAAACTTTTTCTCATATTACAACATAAATTCACATGGGACCACAGAGGATAACATTTTCAAATTTCAAGATGAATAAAGAAAACTCGAACATTGTTCAGTTAACTATGAACATTAAATTTTTTACTGAAATCATACTAAAAAACTGCAGTAACTATGATATTGCATCGTGCTTGAAAGACTATTTCGTAAGTACAGTAGACAATTTTGACTCTTTTTTAATTTAGCGAGATACGTCACTCGGTTGTGGTTCTGCATGAATGCAACTAAATATTTTGTTCTGCCATAGCATTGTCCAGGTCAACCTAACTATCTAAATATTTAGCTCGTACTAGACGTACAGCCACTGCACAGTGAGGCCAAATCCTAAAACGCTGGCCAAAATATGAAGACCTTCTTCAATTTCCAAGAAAACTGGTATATAAAGGTTTTCGAGGTTGGTGATTACAAATCTGAAGTTAAAAATTCTGAAAAAAAATGGCGGATCAAATATGGCAGAAAAATGTATGAAATGTAAAATTTGAGTTAGGTAATAAATTTATTTTGTACAACGCAGATTAATGATACACGAAACTTCATCTTCTGAATCATCTTAATCGTAATCCATTGATTCTGCAGAAGACGGTAATTGTTGGCGGAATTAATAGTTGCATTGCTTCTGTTGACAAAGATTTTAATTTCTTCTGCGATAATTTTCGTAAGCTCGAAATTAAGGGATCGGATGAGATTAATAATCGTGAAAATGTATCTTCCATTGTTTTGGCTCTATTATATTTTCGCGATTTTGATCAATTTATTGCACGATTCTTGCGCGCCTTCCGACATTTGTCCAATTGGCAATAATGAGGAAACTGATATTTCTTTGCCATAAATGAGTAATTTGTGCGCTGAAGTTGGCATATAGAACAAATTACTTGTAATATGACATGGAATCGTTTGATCAAATCTTCGTTTACTCCCGTTGTTGCTAAAACATGCACTAAATGTCGGTTGGCACCTCTTGGTAGCTGCTTTTTTCTTATTTACTAGAAAATAGTACAGACTACTTTTCGATGTTTTAAGACGAAAAATTATAATTAATTTTTTTAAGTTTCTTAAAATTATTTATTCAATAATTAAATTTCATATTTTGTATATTATGTTTGCAACATCCATAAATATTCTACTCACCATCATGATGTAAGCCCATTTTACAACCTTAAAATCGATTAACGATACACAATTTGGTAAGTGATTAAAGGAACCTTTATTTTTCTTCTTTTGTTTAGCTACCAAACTGTACGCTTAAAATTCCCTAGCTTCTAACCAAAAGCAAACTTAAGCTAAAAGACATGTAAAGAAAATGTTTGGGTGGGTATGAGGAACCGACTCATAAAATTTAAGTTTGTCAAGATTATTAGAGAGAATTAGAAGAAAGTTAAATAATAAACATATTATGTAGCATTCAATTATTATCAATATTGCAGAAGATGGATCTTTTTCGTCCTTCATACATTCAAATAACTCTATATGGTAAGCATAGACCAAAATATTTAAATGACGTTGGACAACCTTTTACACAAGCATAATTTATTAAGTTGTTGAAGATTCAAACATGAGAATATTTTATTTCTTTGTTCGTTACGCGTAAAATTATTTATTGGCTTCATTATTATTGATCATGATATTGAAATCCTCGTAAAACAAAATTAAAGCTTCTTATTAGGCTAATAAAACTGACAGTTTATAAGACCTGTTAAGAACCTTCAACTATTAATAGCCAAATGAAACTCAATCGATATAATTAGATAGTCTAATTACATGTTGATTTTGTAAAATAAAAGTTTTGCGAAAATTGTCTATTTTTAAATTTACACCTTTTAGCTAGTACACAGACATTACTCATTTCCTATTAATTACAAGGCAGTAGTTTTATCCTTGACTGCTTAAGATAATAAGCTGCCAAGAGAGTTGGAAATACTCCATCAAATGCATGCATATTCGACAACGCGAATTCTTTCCACATTTATCAACTGGATATCGTCGGATAACAATGAATGATAAAAACCGTGCATTATTTAAAGAAAAGGAAATTTCATTTCGTGCAATGTTTTTAAATTATTTATAAACTGAGAGAACTTTAAATTTGAAATAATAAGAGAAATGAAATGTAGATATCTCTAAAAATCGTTATCTTTACCAAGAAATGAACCAAAAAGGGTAAACAAATTTTATGGTTAGCCTTGGAATTATAAAAAGAGTGATGATTAATAAATAAAAATAACCAATTATGTTATTCATTCATTAAATTAATTAACACATTTTAATACCAACGTGTAAAACTGGTCTGATAACAGATAATAACAACAATAATAAAATTGTTAGCAACATGTAATTATTATTAAATATATTGTTGTAGATATTTACAAAATCAGTTTTATTTATGACTACAAAATGCATTTTACCCGAAAGGTAATTTAAAGAATTTAATCTTTAATTAAAGATTGCAAATACAAACAAATGTAGGCTTGCTAGAAACACAGAATTCAGGTAATCGATCATCCACTACGGTTTATTCTGTTTATGGTTTGCAGGAAATACGTGAGATGTTTCAAGGATAAGTTCGTACGAGGATAAAAACGACTTTGCAATATAGATAAAGGAGATATATAATGTAGGTGTTTCGATACCATTAAACCTATGCTAAAGATTACATTTTGGAAATGTAGCAACAATAATTCACTGATTTAATGAGTAAATGACTTGTGTAGGTATCTAATAAATAATGAACCATAAAGCCCAACCTAATAAAATAAGAAATAATTATTATTATTACAGGTTGGTATTATATCCAGGTAGATAATAAATTCAAACTTGACACTTTTTTAGAAAGAAGTACTACATACTACTTCTAGTAGTTTGTTGTGCGAGAATAGAAATTTCTATGTTTTTAGTCTTCATTAAATTTTGTTACCTGTATGATGTCATTGTTTACATTTTAGTTACTCTACTAATTGTGGTTTAATAACGTTCTTCGAATTTTTATTCATAATCCTGTTCTTTTTATCAAGTAATGGATAATATGAGAAAATTACAGAAATGCAAGCGTTAAAATTATGATTGCATAACGAAAAAATGAGGACATAAAATAATTAAAGAAACTCTCACTAACCTTCTGAATCATAAAATAACTTCTTAGTTAACAGAAACGGAAATGCTGCAATGAAGATAAAACTAATCTCGAGAAATACTTCTATGCTAACTACTCGCATAAGCTTCAATAAATAAAATTAACAAAATAACGGACATACGGTTATGTAAATGACCAGCTGTGAGACTTCTCAAAATTTCTTTAAATAAACCTCTCCATGTTTCGTTTCAAACAGTAAATCCATTTGCATTTTTTTTCTGTGACTGTGTATATGGGATGATCTTATAATCTGCCAAACTAATTTTAGAGATGATAGTAATGAATTGCATTTATGGAAAATCAGATTTTAGATAAAATTATTATTAATTATAAACACGTTATTGCACTAAACTTGCAAATCTACGTAAATTAAAATTATTAAATATAATGAGTATGCAATATACAACACATCGAGATTTTATGCGATAAATTTTTGCATTATTGAACTACTAAGATTCATAACGACGCTGAATTCAAATGATTAAAATTTTAGCAAACGAAGATTCATTACAAGTGATTGATTAGACATACATATTTTATGTGATTTGTTTTTCTTTTGAAATGGAATTGACAATTACAACCAAACAGTAGCTTTTAAGAGTCAACCTTAATGTATCAAGGCAAACGAAGAATACAACAAGGTAATTTATGTTCCAATTTTAAAACATTAGTCTAGCAATTTCACTTAATAATTCACTATTTCATGTCTGGGTCAATACTGCTGTCTTGGACTTTTCAGATTACTAATCACTTAAGCTACTGCATAAAAAGAGAATCTCCAGACTATGTAATTATGATAATAATAATAATAATTTTATCAGCAGATAATATCACCAGGAGAGAAATACTGTTAAATTATTAAGTAGCATCATGGGGTCGTATGTAATTGGAATGTATCGACTGCGACCCTTAACATGAAACAATATTCAAATCGAGTGAAAACGTTTCGTTTTCCGAACAAGGATTTATTTATCTGACAGGTTTCAAAATATATCTGCAAAGCAGGCATTCGAGTAGTTGCTAGAAGTGAGCCTTACATCATTTATCATTTCAAGAAGTGGCAAAATCGAAAACTCTGGATTTAGCAAACCCTCTAGAATGACAAGCGCTAAACTGAGACATACCGTGCGTTCACAAGCATCTGTAATCAAAATCCCATCGATGCACCATAATATCAATGTCAGTGATTGAATGTATCTAAGACTTTATTGATATAATCCTTTGTCTAAGTGACAAGTGACGAGATACAACTACTTTTTCTGATGATTACAAACTCAATGTAGACTGCAAGATACCTAACATGACATCTAAAGAAGAAGACTCATACAAGGTGGGAAGAAAACTGAAAACCTAAGACACCTACAACAGGCCTTTGCAGTCCTAATTACTGTAAATAAGTAATGACAGTTACGTGAACAACTTGACTATCGGAACTATAGTAACCAATCTCAATGTGGTTATTGAACAAAATTACAGAAAATATTTAAAACGACTGCAGAAAGCTTCAATATGAAACCATCAACAATCTATGGAGACAGCAAAGAAGCCGATATGCTACAAAATAATAATAAATAAAACAGTAATTACATATGCCAACAATCAAATAAAAACGTCGATAAGAAAATTACCTATACTCGATAATTTGGAGCACGAATGTAAAAAACAAAACAAAAAAAATATATAGGACAATAGCTCAGAGAACAGAAATAAAGATACTGTTGAAATGGAATACTAGAGCCCCAATCGAGATTGTCGATGCTGGGCACTTTTGGAAAGCTTAACTAAAATAGTCCGGTCAATGAGCTGGAAGAATAAAAAAAAACACTCGGCACGAATTTGAAAACTCGTTTTTGCAATGAGTCGTCATCAGCGACCCGAAAAACCATCTAGAACCCATTTTCAAGCTGATATTCCAAGATTTTTTCCGAAATTGTGCAAAGTTTTCCGATTTTCCATGGCCAGGATGGTTTTTCCGAAAGACTAATATCGTATTCGTGATCAGTGACCCAAAGAAACCTCCTAGAAGCCATTTTTGAGCTGAAATTCACACATTTTCACAAATAAGAAAATGGGTGGTTAAAAGGGTTGATTTCGCGATTTGGGGCAGAAGGGGGCGGAGGGAAGGTCATATAGAACTCATTGCAAAAAAGTTTTTTCAAATTCGAGCTGAGTGTTTTTTTTTATTCGGCCTTTTTCCCCAGCTTATTGACTCGACTAAAAGTCCTTGGTCACTCTGGACAATCTGTTAGTGCAACCTCACTGCATGTTTTCCTACTTTTCCTCTCCATATAGAAATGGCCAACAAAAAAATGAGCTTTACATAACCTGCCATTCGTGATTTATTTATTGATATTTTTTGAAATTTTCAAAATGACGGTTTTAGGGTTCTTTGGATTGTTAGCTGTCAAAGCAATGAATTTCTTCTGATCAAGGTTTTGTTTTGTTATGGAGCCATAGTGTTTGTCTACTTTCCTTTTACCTTAGTTTTTAAGCTTCTAATTGTGGAATGCGTGTTTTTTATTTGTGTAATAATTATTTGTAATGTAACTAATAGTTCCTACTAATTATAGTATTTTCTCTGATTGAAACTTCTCTGACGAAGACCCTTAACATCCATAACCTTGAGGCAGAATATGGAGTGGGTACCAAGGCTGCTGCCTGAGGTATTCGGCGAGCACGGCTGCTCAGTCAGTTTTTCATGGGCAATAAAAGTGTTAACAAAACTAGATCATATCCCAAATAAAGCAACAAGAAGAATGGAGGTAAAAGACGACTAAATAGAAACAATCGAACAAAAAGTGTTGAAGTGATGCAGCCAGGTAAAACCAATGGAAGGAGAGAGATGGCCAAATAGGCAGACAAAAGGAAAAAGAGAAGGCCAGTCAACAGGGATGGAGGAAATGGGGGGCAATGGAAATCAGACTGGCATGAGAGGCAAATATGGAACTGGGACCGAATAAAAACGATATGCAGTAATAGAAGTTACTCTAAATAGAACATTAAGACACAACAAACCATAAATAGGTTTGTTTATTAGTTAGTTCAAAATTGTCCAAAACCCGTTCATTTGCGTTTTCTGGACAGTTCAAGATTGTCAGTTCTTACTTCTCCTTTGAAGGAGGTGCAAAATCTACACCATAAACATATTCTAGAAACAGCGATGGTTCATACACAGCTGATACGTAGAAACAACTAATTAAGTGATAATATACTACTCAGAGAAGCATTTTCAGCAATTATAGCGAATGCAACATATTTCTGGCGTTTATTCATTGTTTCCTAAATAACCCAACCTAAAAATCTTTTAAGGTGATAGTTCAGAATAGTCTGGAATAGTTCGATGGTAGCCGTCCAATAACACTAATGAATAAACCTAATGAAAGGGAAAATACGCCGCAGAAACGACAATGCTCCAATTCGAGAAACATCTAGTAAACGAACGCAATAAACAAGTCTCGGCAAGAACAAGGCTGGAAACTAGATAGAATTCGAAATAAAATCATCCGATGAGAAAAGTGTGATAGAAGCGGACGGTAGAGAGACCACGTCAACCAAATAAAAAAACAGACGATACCAAATTGGTAAAATAAGCAAAGACCAAACGCCCTAACACTAGAAAGATCAATAAGGAAGCATGGCTTGAGCAGTTAACGCTGTAGGCTGTTCTCATCCAGGTTTCCCTTGATAATGCAGAAGAAGAAAACTGCAGCTCCTAAAACGGGCCACTTATTCAACAGGAAAATAAAACTCTATAATAGGAAGGACATATGAGAACACCCATACGATTAATGTTTGTTGGACATTGTAATCCCAAAAACAATCACATGAAAAGCAAAATGTTAGAAAATAACAAGAACATACTAGTCCTAAACAAATGAAGAACAAGAAGAATGAGAAAAAATTTTTCTTCCTGATCATTTATTCAGCCCTATACCAAAACAAGAAACCTCGCTACGAGACTGCAAACAAAAGTTTAGTTTTATAAAATCTTCTGATCGCATTATGAAGAGGAAGAACTTGCAATGCTGAGCTGCCTGTCATTTTGATCATTTTAGAATTTTACCCAAAAGGAAACGAGAATGGCCTCCAATAGATTCATAATTTCAAAGCCTTCTGACTATCAAAATCTTTTGTGGTCATTATTATCTTTAAGGTTACTCAGTCATAGGTAACAGCGCTGAAATAATCCTTAGAGATCACATTTAGCTGAATATCGGATAGTGACCAGAAATCAAAAAAAAAGTTATGTAAAACTAATTTTTTCCGAGAGTCTTCTCTTCTTCTGGGCAAACCAAAATGTTGGGCACACAATACTGACTGACTGATCATTTAAGGTACCATGAGAATAAGACCTCAAAGTGAGGATCGATTCTCTCTCAACCATAAAATGATTATGGAATGTTTGCTAGACAGCTGCACAACTGGGCAACAAAACATTTGGCTCGTTTGAGTGTACAGAAAGAAAGGTCAAGAATATATAGAGAATGTTGATTTGCAAATGCAAATTCATCAAATCAATAGTCCAAATAGAAAAGGTATAGCCTTTCAAAGTTTGGGAGAAATTTAAAATTAGAGCAAATTCAAACTCGAGATTTTTCAAGCTTTCCTTTTGAGACTTATCTTTTATATTTCGACACTCTCTTGAAGGATCTATCTGCCAATTACAACTTTTGACCGTGTTTTTCTGATTTTCTGGCGATTAGAACAAGGGGAAATATTTAGCAATTTATGTATGAAAATAAGTGAATCCAAAGAAAAACAACAATATTATAAAAAGTTGGAGTTTATTTATAAATGAAGAGTAGATTCATAAATTCTTCCTTGAGCAACACCCATATGAATTCTAAAATGTGCCAACAAATTATATAAATATTATAAGTGTAGTAAGTAAGTTTGACCCAAGATTTGTCTCATTTTATTAACAATATATTTTGGCGATAAAATACAATTTAATTCTAATTTTCTAATTAGAAGTACAAGAATCTTAAATAGAATGAAAATAGTAAAAACACTTACCTTAAGCTAAATAACATATGCAAGTAAAACGAATAGCAATATGACTAATAAAACGTCTGGAATCTAAAATAATAAGAGAGTTCGTAAAAGCTTTTTTAAAATAACACTACAAATTAAAATCCTTAACCCACTTATAATTTAACGAAAGCAGACGGAACGCATTGCACTTGTTTAGGACGGTATATTATAAATGCAGATCTTTATCAACTTCCTGCATGAAAGGAATATAAAATTACTCTAAAATAATTAAGTTTTTTGTGTAGTTGCACTGTAGGTTAACTAAGGACAAAGTTCTCATAACAACAGAAGCGCGACTTAAAACAAAAGATTAGCTTTTAAGATGGTGTTTACAACTTGTTTTAGAACTTAATACTGTATTATAGCAGTAGCTGCTTAACGAATACAATAATAAATTTGAAAACAAAAATAAGATTTTATCAAGAATGTAATTCAATCTTTCGTTACTATTATGAACGTGCATATTGAAAAATTATCCTTTATTTTCATCTGTTGAAGTTATCAGAAAGGAAATGTAATTTCCTAAATGTACTGATAGATCTTTCTAAAAAAAATCTGCTCATTATGTTAGTAGTTGCTTTTAAAGCCAGGAAAAAATTCGTGGTCTAGTGATTTCCTAACTTTCTTTGGTATACTAAAGATCAAATCTGATTTGGGCAAAAAATACTTTGCGTAATGATAGAATTGGCGATGAAGTCGGCATTGTTGCTTTTTAATCTTTGCAGAAAAGGAAGACATGGTCGATGATTTATTAGTTAAAAAAAGGTTCTTGATTAACAGAAGAGAAATCTGTGTCTGATTGTAGAGAATAGCTTAATAGAGTAAGCTTCATAGAAGATGATGGCATGACAGCCATAAAAGAAAAAATGCCAAAAACTCCAGATTTTTTCGTTTACCATCCGTAACCTTTAATCCGGATATGGTCTAGAATCAGGTACTATTACCATTATAATGGAAGGAATTGGTGGGAAAAAGACAATGAAATGGAAAAAGGAGAGAAAGAATAACGCAGTGGGATAAGCCAAAGAAAGTAGAAAAAACAGCGAAAAACCAAGAATGGAGAAGAAAGATATAAATGAAAAGTGAAAGAATTAAAGAGAAAAAAGTTGAGCAGACCATGTAACGATATGAGAAAAGAAAAGTAAGTTTTCTGACTTCTTTACTGCTTAAAAGGACTATGACTGGATAGAATAAGTAAACTATTTTAAAAGCTTTTCGCGATGTACTTCAGTGATACTGTCTTTCTATTTATCAAAAAAAACACACAACAATGCATTTGCAGAATACGAGAAGAGATTTTCGAAACTAATTCTATTCTATCCATGGTAGCGCATCCGACATCTGGATTTGCAGTATATAATACAGTGATCAATAAGAGCGAGGATACTTTTTTATTCAAAGATTCATTTTCATGCGCGATGGTGGAAAGCAAAGTAAAATTGTTGTTGTGTGGTTTCTCAGCGTGGTATACAGTGTGTCCACATTTCGATGCTCACTATTGGGATCTCGGAAATTGTAAGAGATACGAAGTCGGTTAAATTAGAAAAGATTTGGCTATTTTGGAGATCAGTTTACTTATGCTTTTGTTTTTTCAAAAAAGTTCACGGCTTACTAGATATTTGCTAAAAACGAAATTAACTTATTTTTTTTTTAACAAAAAGCATTTCCCACTTAGCGTGCCGTGGCTTTAAACGTATGAAAATCATTGATTTTTGTCAGATAAATTACATTTGTTATGTAACAATTGCTAAAACAAAACAAAAGACGCTTTTAAGATACTTTACTGAGCATTAACAGATATCGTCAAATAAGCAGCTGATGTTGTTATAGCAATTTTTGCATAACAAATAAATTTCTTTGATAAAACTCCAGGTCTTTGTGTGTTAGATGTCATGGCACACTGTGATGAAAAATGATTCCTTCATTTTATGATAGTGGGATCAAAAAGCTTACCTATCCGCTGGGAAAAATGTGTTTCCAAAGGTGGAAATTATATATTGCGAGTATGTATTTTTATTATGCTTCAATAAATTTCGGTTTATATTTGATTTGCCCTAGTATAAGAATACCTATGTATTAGGTATGCAGTAGACAAACAAATGACAGAACTAAGAAATAAATGACAACTGAAAATGAAGAGAAAATAAAAAAAGTCGACTACATTATCAAGTTTCAAACAGTTTAATTTCTAAAATAAAGAATTCAGAATTCTAAACGACCCCATAAAAAGGTTCTAAAATGAACATTCCTTAAACGCAAAACAGATCGAATTTATACCGTTGGGGTTTTTAAAAACGACTTTTATTGTAATTGAAATCGAACAATCACTATTTATCTCGATACGTCATTGTAAATGATTTATCTGATTTAATTTAACGGAAAGCGTAATAGAAATTTCATCACCTTAGGGTGTTTCACTTTTAACCCGATTGGTATGTACATAATTTAATGAAACCTTTTTTAATTATAAATCTGAATACAATATTTATTTTTAATTAAATATCGGTTAACTCGTGAATTAATTTGTAATTATATTTTTTTATAAACACACGATATTATATATAAAAACCTATTTTTGCTAATATAACTGAAGTCATATTATGGTGGAGAAGATAACAAGTAATATTGTGTTCCATCGAGAAGTGTATTATATTCCAGAACAAATAACCTTACCAAACATCTCAGATAGAGTAAGCGTTCCTTGAGGATGAAGTTTCGAAATGGTTCAAATATTTTCGTGTATACTTACCTTAAGTACTCCAACTTCATTGTTCCACTGTACACCTATCCTTCAAATGCCTTGTTAAAGGTATAGCAGAAATGTGTCACGTGCCAAACGTCGTATTGACAAACTGCCTACGAGTACGACTGACTGTTCTTGCTTAAGAAATGTATGTTTGACATTTTATTTGTCCTAAATCAGATCATAATTTGCAATATTCAATTTAACAGGTAAGCATGCTAAAAGTTGAGTCATCCTAAACTACTAAATGAAATTAACTGAATCATTCCAATAATTAATTTTTTTAAGAGACAGCTGCAAACTAAAACAAAAATAAAAACCAAAAACGTTTTTAGTAGGTACACACACAATATAAATGCCTACAGCAATTTTTGTCGGAAGTATAAGAGGGGTGGACCAAAATCTTTAAGATTCTATACATTGAGATAAAAACAAAAGAAAACGAATTATAGACATGTGTTCGTAAATTAATCGTTTCACACCTACAGGATGTTCAAGCTTGAGCATCTCGTTTCTTGTAACTCACGCCGCCCTACACTCACATATCACGATGAAATTCAGGAATCCTTCAACTGATCCTGTCTAACCGGAAGTGACATTAATTATGTCTTCTTAAATGAAATAATCGTTTTTCTTCTAGTTCATTCGATGATAATAAAATTTTCTGCGCAAGTAACCAGACGCATCAGAATGATACACCAACATCTCATACCATCGTCGTAAGACTTCAAGAAATTATACTGTAGGTAAAAAGTAGTCAAAGTTAGGACTGCAGAAAGTTTTGCCATGTAACAGCCTACCTGCGGCGAGTGAGAGTTTTTCCCGAGTTTAGAATATTTGCCCAAACTGGAAGCTGATATCACCAGAAAAATATATTCTCTTAAAGAAAAACATTCGGTACAGTAATTAGGCAAAGTAGCTAGGCCGAATATTCTAAAACTCGGCTAAATCGAGTACTCAGTTAATCTTCTTAACAGAAATAAATACGCTAGGACTTCGTCTTCCATTAACTTTCCTAAGAGAGCTAAAAGTCAATACGCCTATTCAACCTACCACGGGCCATCTAGGAAGTTCCAATTCAATGAGACCAGCCGTTCCTGATATATTAAAATATCTAGCAAAAAAAACGAAAGACGATCGATGATGCCCAAATCATCCGAAAACCATTGTTCCATCACTCTTAACAATCCAAGTCTCAACTCGATCAACCATTACTGAGATATGGAGAGTCTGATATGAAACATCAGAACTTACTAGGACAGACCATTCCCGAACTTTTAAAACGGTTTCTGGTTTTCTTTCACATTTAGAGTTCTATTTCAGTTTCCATGATTTTCCACATCAAAATATAGGAACATGATAAATTTCTCCTGACTATTTTATTGGAGAGAAAACTGGAGCTCAGTTTCTATAGTGTATGTCTTGATCACTTCCTAATGCTCCACAGCATTAAACGAAATCAAGAAATTTTTAAATTTAAAAATGTACTTCTACCAGAATCTTCCCTGGCCCAGTAAAATTCCTTTTGC
>VTPC01003724.1:0-19508 GCA_011009095.1 Ignelater luminosus
TTTTCTATATAAATATAAAATATAATATCACTTAGACCCAGTTTCTTCATCGTTGGTTTAGTTTAACCAAACTTTGCCGTTGTTACAATCAGGTGCATAGCAGTAATTCTCAAGTTAAACTTAATATACGATTGAGAAACTGGGCCGGTATAACTACCTGTACAAGGAACATTCTTATTACATTATCTTTTTAGCCGTTTTAAACTACTCACTTCAAGAGTTATAAGTGCTTTATTAAGTTAAATCGAATATCAGTAAAGCTTAACAGTCTAACATTTTGTTCAAGATATACAGTGCGAAAATTACTTATGGAATAAAATCAGTAATTTCAAAACGAATGATATTTTTGAAGAGCGCTAAAATACGTCAATTTTTATTTTATATTTCGATGTTTTTATGGTGTTGTGCTTGTTTGTGACATCATTCCCTTTTGAGCTATGACGTCATATGGAGGTTTTTTTTGTTTTATTTTTGGGTAGTATCTTCAAAGACTTTTTTAACGAACCCATACTTGTCAATCCTATTTCCAATACTTTTTGGGACATGGAGCTTTTTTAATTGAATGATACATCTCTTTTTATTTTTAGGTAATATAGGTTAGTGTAGTTCGTGCGTTTTCTCGTGAGTAGTGACTTTGATTACACAGAAACCAAAAACTGCTTGAAAGGTCCTTAATATTTATATTTTATGCAATTTTACTCGTACTGTAGATGGAACAATAACATCTCTACAAAATCTGTTGTACAAGTGAAATACATATGTATAAAAAGACACAACACCAACTTATACAAGCAAGCAACATAAAATAATTTGAAGGTTTATGTTAGGTTACAAACAGATTAAAATACCGGCTACACTGCCGGACCTGTGGCTTTTTAGTAGCCATTAAACATTTAAACTTTTATTAATTTATCTCTTTGTGTTTTCGTGGTTAGAAAAAGTGACAACTAATATTTTAATATGTGCGTAAAATTAAAAATTGTAAAATGAGTCCATTATGGTACGGTTACAACGGAAAACAAAATGATTCCCGTTTGTTTATGTAAAATTCTATGATGCTTTTTGGCCGTGCTGGGAAAAGAAAGCAAAAACAACACCACACTCGAATGACACCAAAATCAAATACCAATTATCTGTGCAATAGAGTTTACAAAAGTCACACCAGAGGTCGTATCTGAATTTGAGCTTTTACTATGTCACACAACTGTGATAACCTATTTTAAAAGAAACTACAATTAGTAGATGGAGAAATATATTTAATACTAAAACCATATTATTTTGCATTGCTTTATAAAACACTAGATAGGACACCCTGTATTTCAACTGTTAAAATAAGGAATTACTTAATCAGTATAATGTTGAGGAAATGTTTAGTGTTTCGACAAGACGACTGACTTATTTCCTTAAGTTTTCCCGCCAATATTATGAATACTTAGTTGATGATTAAAAACCAATGAAAGTAGTCTAAAAACTAAATCAATAAATTAATTTTGTAGTATTTGACAATTTTAAGCATAACTACAGGGAATAACGGAGTTGATCACAATTTTGACCACCATGTAAAATATGAAACGGTAATTTTCTTTTATCACCGTTACATCACAGTTTGATCATTTAGAGTGCCTGGTTTTCTTAAAATTTCATGCTTGAAAGTCCGCTTTGCGCTGAAACAGCGAAGTCGGATTGGAGTCGAGCAGAGGTGCTCTAAGAGGTATGTGAGCTGAAGTTTGCCGCTACGGTTTTAATTTAGTTCGTTCTAATTAAAATATTCTTGAGTGCCGTAAGACTCAATTATCAGGGGGTAAGTCCTAGGATTGATGGAGGAGGTGGTTGTATTAATTATTTTCTTATTCCTTACAGCTTGTTTCCGGGGGTCAGTTTGGAAGGCCTGGTGATTGTTTTGTCCGTTATCGTTGTTGGAAGCGGAGGGTCGACAATGGGCCAGAGAGTCCCGGTTCCCGGAAAGTAGCTGTGATCTTGGAGAAAACAAAAACAAAAATTTGTTGGTCCAGCCAGCGTGCAATAGGAGATTATTTTTGTGCCCCAAGTAGAAGTCTCTAGAGAAAAAATCTTGTGAAATTTTCTGATATTAGAACCAGATTTGGTATATTGATATTGGTAATCGAATTTAAACCGTAAAACGTTAGGGATCTTTCTTTTAATAAAAAAGGGATTTAGTAAAGATCATAATGGTTTTCTAATTGTTGTAATTTAATTTGAATCACCCAAACTCTTTGCCATTCTTGCAAAATCTAGTATAAGTTACCGAGTAATAAGGTGTTGAATAAGGATTTTTATTGCTCTTTAAGAGTTTTTACGCAACTTAGGAAGCAAGTGTTTTCAAGTAGTAGTTTTGTGTATTTCTGTTTCAGGGATAAAATTTTATTGGCCCTTTTTTTCTCACTTTTAAATTTTATATATTTATTTATCTGTATGAGTGGGGTTCGGCGATAGATTTTTATGTTATGCTAAAGTTTAACTTGTAATTTTAATAAATTTTTATTTGGCCATTTCTTGATTTTTTTAACATAATTTAAAAATTGAAATTGAGATTGGACTTGCTTTAACTTTGTTGTTCAATTTAGTAATTTGTTGATATAATTGCAATTTATATTTACTATACTAAAAATTTTGTTTAAATTTAATAAAAGATTCCTAGTCTATGTAATAGACAGGGTGTAGCTAAATTTGCTGAAAATTTGAATTTTGATTGTTATATTTATATGGGTAATGTTGTGGATATACTTTTCTGAAATATTCTATTTATACAAATCTGTTGCATGTCATATTTAAGATTATATTGTTGACAAATATAGCTGTGTTGTTCAATTTTTCTGAGATTTATTTAGTATTTTACTTATCGATTTTGTTATTGTAGCAATAGTGGTTATTGTTATTTTGTTGTGCTGTTCCTTCCGGGAACTGGCGCCCTACTATTTGGTTAATATATCGCTTATTTAAAGTAAAAGGTGTTTAATTGTTTAGTAATTCTCCTTATCTGCATCCAAGGCCAACTCTGAGCTTTGCCGGCCTAGGACATTACAGTTGTTAAGAACATTTACTAATTATCGTCCCGGTTAGCATTATGCTAAATTTTCATTTAATATCTATTTTAATATTGTACATAAAATTATTCCGTTCCGAACTTTAAGCTGTAAATATTTAATTCTCTCGTCCTAAATATTCAAGAAATAAAATGTTTGATTAAACAAAGTTCGAATACCTTAAATATTAAATATACCTCTATCTTTCTCTATTTCAGTATTTTTGTATTTCGAGAATTTTGTTGTTGAACTTCCTGTAGTAGAGCATAAATTTCGTTCCCTGACACTAAATGCAAATTAGATCTGCACGGTCATTCCAGTTCATGTCCGATGGAGTGAGTAACTTTCCCCATCTTTGCGTGAAGTGGGAAAAGAAAAAACAGGAAGCCTGGCTTGAGCTCTCAAAAAGAACGCCTGCGTTCCGTTCGTTATATCCCGATACCTGGACATTCTTCCCTTTTTAAAAATAACAGCAGTCGCGAAATCCTTTAGTTTAGGATTGAGTTATCGTGGTTAAATCTTTAACCTACACCGAACACAGTTCTTCGGCGTGAAAACGCGTTGCGTCTTCTAGGTATACAGTATAAAGTTTTTTCCTGGTTTTAGGAAGAAATGTCGCAGTTTTCGTCGCTTATTTAATATCACAATCTTGTGACTGGATAAGATAATCTCCAGAAGTTATTACCGCCACTATAATTATCGTAAGAACTTTCCGTTCCGTCAAGCATTCCGGAACGTATCTGTACTTGTTTCTCTGGGAATTCCCCATCCGGCAGCTGTTCGACCCAGTTTCATCGTATGTCGCTCCAGTACGCAGAAGAGCCAACCACAACAACTGTTCGTTAGTTAGTGAGTGTAAAAGCCAGGGTAAGAGGAAAGTTTTGTGTTAGTGTTTATAATCAATTACGTGTCCGTGTTATTATCGCCGGACGAATTGTGATATATTACTAGCTGTAAGTTTATGTTTAAGTTATAACTATATTTTTGAAATTATCAAACATTTGCTTGCGTCCTTGATACGAACCATTTATGCATTTCGCAGTACGAGTAATCTGCGAGATCCCCATGCACCTCACAAGAAGTTGCTACTATTTATTTAACTTAAAAGTTTTAAGAAGTTATTTTGATGCCAGCAAAATCACAAAAATTTAATGGTTAGTTTTTGAAGTTTAATAAAACCGGTGAGCCCGTTATACCACATTTAGCAACTGACCAGCTGTTTGTCTATCGTTTTCTTTACGTTTAATAATTTATCGTGTATTCATGACAAACAACGAAGACTTGTAACATATTCGTTAGAACGCATTATATCATTGTTTAGAATATCTTGTACAGAGCAATACACACTGTTGGCATATACGAAGATATAACAAAAGGGGGACCCTCATAATATTTTTGAATTATTTGGATATAGGTCACTGGGTCTCCGACCGTCCAGGTCGGTAACGTATATTTTCTGTTCATATCATCAGTTATTATTCTTCTTGTGTATGTTTATATATTTACCTGAAAGTTGTTGTTTCCTGTTTATTTTGTGCCACTTTGGTTTCGCTGTTGCGAAGTCATATTTAAATGTTTGTGATCATTTCGTCATTACTCTTTGTTTTTTTGTGTCAACACACGAGATAAGGTCTGTTACAGGAAACAAAAAGCTTTGGAAAACATCGTGAAGCTCTGCCTGCACATTGGAGTACGACGAAGTAAGTATTGTATTACCGATCAGCTGTCGCGGGTGGAACCCCATTTCTTTCTTCAGCACCGAAGGCCAGGTCAGACAATCAGTCTTAGGGTTGCTTGGTCATTTATATAAGTCAAAGATTACTAAGACTGGAGCCCTCTCCATTTAAACCCTTTCCGTTATCAACTTCTACCGAAGTCTTTCTTTACGACCCGGCCCATTTTCCGAACCACCGAGCAAGCCATTTCATAAGGCATATCTAAGTTATTGCATGCTACGTCACCTCTCGGGGTCACTAAAGCCTGTTTTACACGTAATACAGTACTAGTTAAACCAGAAGTTTTTCATTATTATGACGCAAGGTTACGTTACAAGTTACTATGGGAATTATTCTCTCTTTTAATATGAAATTACAGAAATCTTCAGAGTGATACTGAATAATTAAGATCCTTCCTAATAAATACTACTTACAATTAGGTAATTGATTTTTTCTATAAGCTCACTAAACTGCATTTTCCTACTGTTATCATTATTAATAAAGTTACGTCATTTTTTTGTTTATTTTCAGTTTTATAGGTCACGAATAAATAAAATTGTTGTAGAATTGTTAAAACATTTATTACTATACATGAACGTTTCGATATACAGTGCTTTCGTAAAGTAGTGCATAAATTCTTTAGAAATTCAGGAACGACCTTGCAGGAAAAACGTTGGGACCGGTCAATTTTTATTTTTAAATGAGCATTTTTTTTAAACAGAAAATATTTATACAGGGTGAGTCATATAGGAGGTATGACGTCATCAAGATTTTTTTAATGACAACTTCTATATTTTATTACGGAATTTAATAGGATACATTTTTTACTTGCGGTAAGGTAATTATGGATACAGGTCACATAAGAAAATTTAGAAGAAAAATGACCTCAAAATCTCACAATAATAAATTTACTGATAGGTAATGCAAAATTCAAAAGACAACTAAATTAAATGTTCAGATTGTGTACCGTTCGCAACACGACAATAGCCAAGACAACGAATAAATTCTCTTTGAATATTGTCAACAACTTGAGATATACGACACATTTCTTGAGGAATTCTTGCTTTTAAATCTTTTAAATTCATTGGCCGTATATCTCCAGAAGTTATTGACAATATTCAAAAAAAATTTATTCGTCGTCTTGACTACTGTCAGGTTGCCAACGGCGCACAATTTGATTATTAATTTAGTTGTCTTTTGAATGAGGGCTGTGCGGTTACTTCTGATCAACAGATGTATGCGACTGGCTTGATCATCGTCAAACTGTGAGTCTCTTGTAACTTGGGGGGCATTCACATATTATGTCATCAAGGGGGGACCCACCCTACTTTTGGTTTTGATGACAATGTATTACGCATCCACCCACCCACCCAGCAGTTATTATGACCGTAATATTTTGTTCGACGTAATTTCGTGTTTTCCCCGCAGGATCCGCGCCTCACGACTTTGAATTTCGAATTTGAATTTTGAAGCGGGAAATCTCGCAAAACGATGGCTGCGCTTGCCTACGAATGTAATCGAACTGTAAAAGCGACAATCATGGACTGTTGCGCTACATCCGGTATCGGTATCGCGTGTGGGAATCGTCATCTATGTTTAAAAATATATTTCACAATCAAATTAACTTTAAACTTGACGTTAAACGTTGTGAAATTAAAACCAAAGGTTTTTTTAAAAACCAGCATCACTCTTGGAGGTTTGTTTCCTGAGTTTACGGTAAGTAAGCGACTTCAAATTGTTGTCATTTGATGGGTCATAACTTTATTGGACTTAAATTCTATATTTTCAGGTGCTTAAAACCGACAGACAGTGTGGATTAAAGTCTGTGGATCGAATCGAAGATGGGGAAACAGGATAAAGACTGGAAGAATTTGAGGGAACCCTGGAACAAAGTTGATAAAAGTGAGCATTAATTTCATTATTAAATAAATATGTACAGCACCATTGTGTTACGGTGAAATTACTTTTTCAGGTCATAATTGGTATTTGAGGTTGCTTACATGGTGGAGTGAAAACAAGCATGACCAGAAGATCGTATTGGAGAAGATCACAGCCCTGAAGAACCAGAGCAACTGCCCGACTTCCTTGCAAAAATGGATCTTCAAATCTGCGACGACGAGCACCAAGACAACAGCGACCAGTGAACCAGCAAGATCATCAAAAACTGTCGCTACTACATAACCTCCAACATCTTCAAACAATGTGGAGCAGGCAAAGAAAGTTGAAGTTGAAGAACTGCCATCGAAACCACCGACGTCCGCGAATACACCCATCCAGAATCGCTTGAAGTCAAAAATCGCAGATCTGACTTTGAAGATCAAGAAGCTACAAGACTTCGTCAGTACCGGATTTGCAAAGAATGACCAGAAGCGCGAACTACACCACGACAAACTGAAGTTGAAGGAGCTCACTCAAAAACTGAATCGAGCTGAAAATTTGAGGAAGGCGCAGCAGAAATTGAGGGATAAAAAGAAACTTGAAGCTCCTCAAACATTACCGAAGCCGAAACGTGACCGGCCACCAATAGAGAAAGAGCAAGAAGGTCTTCAGGAAGCTATCTTGAACCTGGTTTACTATGGAGCCTCCGCTGATGACCGCCGCAGAAGCGAGATTTTAAAATGCGCGAAAACTGTCAATGAGCTCTTGACTGGTTTAAAAAACCAAAGCAAATAATATTTTGTTTTTGTAGCATTCAATTTATCATAATAATAATAATATTATTATTTTTTCAGGTTACAACATTTCCAGAACTGCGTTGTATTACAGATTAATACCAAGAAACGTCAGTACGAAAGACGGAAGAAGACACGTGAACACAGTTCCAGTGAAACTTATTCGACCGAGTAACAGTTTGCGAAAAGAACACGAGGACACACACTTCTGCGCGGGTCAAATAAAGCACATTCGGGATTTGGCGAAGTTGCTAGGACCACAAGCTGTAAACGTGCTTTCTGTTGACGACAAAGCTCGTGTTCCTTTGGGCCTGCTCGCTGCTCAAAAGCAAGCACCAATTCTGATGCTCTATGAACGTCAAATTCTAATACCGGACCACGACTATCCAATCGCTAAAGGACTAAAACTAATTCCGTCGGTTATTGGCGTCCTGTGCTTCAAGGATTGGAAAGTCTCCTACTCAGGCCCCACATGCATTTCAATTCGAGGAGGCGCCATCGATTCAAGTACTGCAGGACGGTCATTGATAGTTTCAAGTAATTGCACAGTACGTACCTTCGGCATCAACAGCAGCATCGGAGAGCACAGAGGCCAACGACATTCTGTAGCGGGACCGCCACATTCTTCAGTCAAAATATTGTCTGCAAGTAGTGAAATGTCAAAATGAATCGTGCTGCAGTCCTATGATTTCCCGTTTGCGCCTGTACTTGGAAGACGGATTTTTGCCAGCTCCAGTCATGTTCCGCCATGGATTGTATGGTCTAGAAGCCTGTTCTCAGGAAAATATGGACGGCCGGTTCCTCGACATTTCGCAAAGGCTCCAAAACGCTTCCTTGGTTCCAGTCAAACCATGTCCAAACGATTATTACTGCCCGTTGGCGATTCCCGAATTGCAAAAACTTATATGTCCAGTGTGCAAGAAGTATTTCTTCCGTAAAGCTAGCCTGACCAAGCATGGAAAAATCCACAAGAATCTTGCAACGATTTTTGAATTGGCTGAAGAAGAGATCGAGACTGAGGTTGTTAGCAGCATTGATGAGGGCGGAGTTCAGATAATTGAAGACATGGAGGCTTGGATGCAACCCATCTATGAGGATGACACTGGAAATTGATGCTTTATTAATGAAATATTTTTTATATTCTACTTGAATTAAATTTTAATTGATATGGAATTTTTTTCTCGGTATTTTTTATATAATTATGTGTTTGATGACGAAGTGACCCATCCACCCCAGCGGCTTGATGACCAAAATATTATTTGACCCACCCACCTTTTGAAAAATGACTTTTGGCGATGACGTAATATGTGAATGCCCCCTTGGTGCACTTCGTCGAACAGATCGGCAAAGAATTGTGCTTGTTTCGAGTTTTTCATGTACCGTTTTTATAGTAAATTATAAATTATTTAATTAGAATTATTTAAAAATAAAAGATTAAAATAATCTCAACTTGACTATTTAAATTTATCTGTGTCAAATTTTATTTTTTAGCTAGCTCAACATTGCTGTCAATCAGAAAATAATCTAATAGAGGAATACATTCTTGTGGATGTATTTTTGCCCTCAAAAATAATAGTTTATTTGTTTATGATTTATACTAACCTAAGGAGTTGTTTTTATTTGATCGTTCAGTATGTTATGTTATGACAACATGCTTTTGTAATTTATTAGAAATCCATATTAACATAATATATTATAACAAGCATTCGACTAAAATGTAAATATCTAGTCAATTAAATTAAAGGCTGGTGGTGCGTTACATTATTAATAAGCACTGTTCATTTGAATTGCAAATTTGTATGAGTTGTTAAAGAAATAACATGGCCGTTTCTAGCGATTTGTTAAAAGCAGATTATAACGATGATTTTTGGACTGCTTTATCGCCGTCTTATAAAATGTATAAATGGATGGGACTGGCACAATTTAATGTAAACGGTCCTAAAGGAAATAGAAAGTTTACGTTAATAAGTCTTTACAGTCCTTATAAAATCTTATTTTATCTATTTCTTACATGTCTGGCATTTTCGATCATTTTAATGGGCGAGGTTTTTTTTTCTTTTGCAACTGGTAATGTACTGCATAAGTATATTGCAAGATATCAAGCAAATTCTGCTATCTTGTTGGTATTCTCTGTGATGATTGCAAATGTGAATCTTCAAAAAAGGATGATTTCTTGCTTTAAGAAAATGATAGATATTGATGCGCAGCTTAGTCAGTGTGGAATACTAATTAACAATAAACATGTTAGGAATGTAATTATATCATGGCTTTTATTTAATTCTTTTATATTCGCTGCTAGCTGCATTTATGTTATCATATGGCAACGGAAACATGTTAACTTTTGTTTAACTAATTTGTTGTACCTTATAGCAAATTTTTACAAACTAACTATTAGCGTACTTTATAAAAATTGGATATACTGCTTAAAACAACGTTTTGAAGCCTTAAATAAAATGTTTCGTTCCAATAATGATCAAAAAGTAAATCCACAGTATATTAAAAACGTTGCTAATACTTACTATCATCTTTCTTTAAAAGTTCAAGCTATAAACAATTGTAGTGTGGTACCATCTTTAATGTGTACAACAGTTAATTACTCTACACTTATTATAGACTTGTATAATTTTTATACAGTTGTATATCACAAAGACATAGATATAGTTGGAAGTGTTGTTTTCCTCATCTTCTGGGTGCTGGTATATGGAACAGACATAGGCACATTGATAATTCTTGGCGATTCCTTAAAAAGACATGTAAGTCTATAAAATCAACAGACTTTACCAGATTTCTTATAAATCTAAATTTTAATGTCACATAAATACCAAAGTCTTTTTGTTTTCTAGGCAAATTTAATAAAGAAGGAACTATTCAAATTGATGTTAGAAAGTGATGATTACCAATTAAGGAAGGAGGTATAAGAAAATGACTCAGTTTTATTCTTATGAGTATTATCATTTAATTTCTATTCTGCGATTTCAGATTAACTCTTTTGCTGTTTATCTACTTCATGATGACGTTAAAATCACAGCTGGAAGATTCTTTACCATTGATTTATCACTGATATTTACGGTTCGATTCTAATCTTAAACCAAATACTATAAATGTGTAATGTTTATAATGTTTTAGATGGTTGGAGCTGGCAGTACATACTTGATCATACTTATACAATTTGACTTGGCTGTCTCTTAAGAGGTTTTTAAAGGAAATGTTAGAATTTATGGTTATGAATCATTACATCATTTCTAATACTTGTATTAATTACATATTTTGACATATATATTAAAGTTTGGCTATTAAATGTACATGTAGATATTTCTTTAAATTTAGTTTAGTAAATTCCATTATCAAATTTGCTGTTTTATTATTTAGATTAATTTAGATTATACCTTTTTGTCATTTAAAGGTTTTTGGTATTTATTGTTAAACATTTGTTTAGCAAATACCAATAATAATAAATAGTTGTTAACGTTTAATTCTTGGCAATTCGCACGTTAGTACTTTTATGTTATTCTGAATTTTGTTTTGTTTATTTCAGTTTGCTCTATGCAATTGCCTAATTAGATTATTTCCAAATATTTTGTAATAGTTGGGTTATTTATTTGTGTTTAAAGTCATTAAGCATTTAAATGTTTGTTTTAACAATTAAAGGTTTATTCAACGGGTCTTTCCGTCGTTTTGTTTATTTTGGAAATCGACCGTATTTAACAACTCGATGTCGACCGTCTATTCTTTTTCGCTGACGATCACTTTTTGCGTTCGTTACATATTTGATTTATTTTTATAATTATTTTATTTTACATACTTTATGTAACGTGACTTGCATTAGGATAATAATACTTTATTTCATTCTGTCCGGTGTATACTACTTTACGTCATCGATTAATGGCCGGGAAATGGTACATTACGACACAAGGCCGGTAAAGTAACTTTACAATTAGAATTTTATGTAACATTTATAACTGAAACCACGCCGTTGCTGATCTCTGCTGACTATTGTTTCTGAAATCCTGCAGTTTGTAGAAACGCGTTGCTAGAGCACTCCTACAAAATTTTCTTCGCTTTGGATCATTTTGACTACTTTTTTCTTGTCTTCAATGGATTCTTCCACATATTTCTCAGCTACGGTAAGATCATTTCCAGCGTTGGCCAGTAATGTAGCCGACGTGCGACGAAAGCAGCTATACCTAGTATTGCTACGACCTGAAACAGAAACATAATAATTTTATACAAGATGATTCCCAAGTTGTTACAATATAATACCATAACTTATAGCACCACAAATGCATATAGAACTATGTAACTAAAATATCAAAGATGCCCTATAATATGGTTAAAATAACAAAGAAATAAACAAATTATAACTTTTTACACCATGATTTGTACAAAAATATATTTATATTTCTTAGCTACCTATGACATTCATTATTATCTCACCTTAATCAGTAGGTAATCTTTTGTCGGTGCTTCCAAAATAAATTTATTGACTTCTTCCCTGGTAAATACTTTTGACTGATTAGGTTGATGCCCTACAGACTGTTTCTTTAAAAATGCTAAAAGTTTCGAAAATTTTGATATGTCCTGGTTTTCATTCACCAAAACCATGGATTTTACCATTGAATATTTGGACCATAGAGACGAACTATTCCCCTTTTCGGACTAAAAAATATGTTTTATTAGTTAAAAGCAAACAATTCATCTACAAAGTCTTACCAAATCCAAAAAATATGCCAGCATAATGTGTTTGTTGACACTTTTTTCAACCTTAAACAACTTTCGCCACTCGCAGAACCCTTCGTATTCTTTTTCATACCGACCAAAAGATTTGCTTGAAATAAGACTTCCTGTTGCTTCTAAGCACATGCTTGAAATAATATTGCTGGACATTATTGAAAAGGTTTTAACAATAAACAAACAAATTACTTAGCACGTAACTATGCGACAGATGGTGACAAATTTGTCACACTTCAAGCTACTGCTATCTGATATTTTTAGCAAATGACTTTTTTCATCTACGACATTTCAATAATATAGTCGTTATACGCGTAACCATAGGGATATAACCATACTTATAAAACACTAGTGAATTGTATGGATTTTATTCACTGGCGGTATTTTGATGGTTGCCTATTTATAGATATAAACAAAATAGAAATTGTTAAAATTTCAAACTATTTATTTTTAGAAAAAAATCTGGACATCGTCTTCAGAGGATCTTTGTATTCCAGGTCTAAAACTCTCGTTGTGAAGATTGTTTACTTTCATTGACTTCTACATATTCAAGAATTTGGACATCGCCTCCTCCAGGGGAATCCACCTCCAGAGTGTTATAATCGTAAATAAAACGTCGTATTCAACTCGCACATAATGGGCATTATTCACTCGGATGATTTACACACGGGCCGAGGGCTCGTGTGTGAACTTCATCCTCTTGAATAATAGCTCCTTCGTCATCTCGGCTGTAAACATCTAACTCGTACTGTAATAAGTCAGTTCCCGACCTTGTAACGTGAATAACTAATAATTAATTGCAATGTTGTAATTTAATATAAGTGCTACGCCGTGGTACGTACCTAACTTCGTTAAACAGAGTGATCTAAAAGTGCAGTCAGTGAAAGAATAAGTTATCACAAAGCTTAGTAAATCTTATACGAGGGTTGCTGAAAACATTTCTGCAAATGATTAAGAAAAATACACATACAATTTTATAAATAACTTTATTCTTTTAAAAATATTTGCCCTTACTATCAATACTTTTGCATACGCTCAAACCACTTTTGGAAGTATGTTTTTCAATCTGAAACTAGTACCTCAGAAACCAGTTGCCTAAATGCTTCAAGTCGACATCGACAGTTTGTGAAGCTGTGTGGGCACTTGCATTGTCATGGTAAATAAAAATGCGCCGACTTGGATTGTTTCTTCTGATTTTACCGATGACTTCTGGCAAAAAAATTGTTGTATACCAATCAGCGTTCACAGTTCTTCGATCCTCTAAAGCTGTGCTTGCCACTTGTCGAGAAATACGAAAGAAACAAGTTTTTGCTTTGCAACACTGGGTAAACGAACAACTTTTGTGAGTTTCGACTCACCTCGAAACATCCCAACAGTGAATTGTTGTTTAGTTTCCGGCTCGTATGAGTAGATCCAATTTTCGTCACCAGTAACAATGTCGTACACTAAATTTGAATAATCTCGGTTAAATTGCTTCAGCATCTCTTTGAGCCAATTCACACTATTATTCCTTTAAGCTTCAATCAAATTATATAGAATACAGCGACTGCAAAGCTTCCGTACGTTTAAATGATCGTGTAAAATCGTGTTTATTGCTTTCATGTCAATGCCCAAGGTGGCCCCTATTTCACGGTATGTCCCACATCGATCTCGCTTATTCATGTCACGCACAACATCAATGTTAGTGGCAACAACAGACGTAGATAGATGACCTTCATGAAATTCATCACTGGGAAAAGAACTTCCACGCTGGAATTCAGCAAACCAATTATAGACAGTTCTATTCGATGGAGCTTCCTCACCAAATGCCGCATTAAGCCGTTCGATTCATTGTTTGGGTGGTACCAAGTTGCTTTGAAAATCGTAAAAAATCATTGCTCGAAAAATATTCACGCGAGAGTTCCATTTCTTCACATAATTACTTTTTTCAAAGCGCTATGTAAACAGAACTGGTTAACTTGGGTACGAACTGTCAACTGATTAGATTAGAAGTGCAAATGTTTCGAATTTAACAATGGCACAACGCTGATACCACCAGAAGTACCCGATAGCAGAAATTCTTCCAGCCAGCCTCGTATTACATTACAAATACAAACAATTTAGTATCGTTTGTATTAGTATCAAAACACAATCTTGGTTTTATTTTGCTGTTGTTGTTTTGTGGCTAAGGATTCAAGTTGCGGTTTCCTTGGACCTCGTGGTTTCAACTACTAAAGTCATTTCGCCGTCAACTTTTGTTAAATAATCTGTGTAGAATAAAAGTCTTCTGTTGAATTGCATATCACCATAAAGCCAGAAGGAGGATATTTGGTACATCAACTAAAATCTAGCCAAATTCCAAGCTTTCCAGTTGCGGTAGGTATTTTTAACATGAAACTCATCGTAGTCACATGGGACTGACAGCTTTACATCCCTCCCGAAGAATGGCATCATGTTCTAGATTT
Source organism: Ignelater luminosus (assembly GCA_011009095.1). NCBI lineage: Eukaryota > Metazoa > Arthropoda > Insecta > Coleoptera > Elateridae > Ignelater > Ignelater luminosus. Next base: position 14,604 of record VTPC01003724.1, read on the forward strand.
TTTCTGGGTGAGAAAAATAAATTTTCAGGTTTGAATAAAGATAAAAGGACAATTTATAGAAAATGGAGGACTTTAAAGTAAAAACATCTTACACACTTGCAAATAATTTTTATAATATTCAAAGAAAGGCTTAGAATTGCACGAAAAGTCTGACGACATTCTAGATATTATTATAAATAGATTAAAAAATCTTAAACCTAAATAAAGCTCTTTCATCCTCACAGTAATTAGAAATTAGCTTGCATTGAATAGGAAGCTTAATTATGTGGAGTTGATGATACGCATTACAGTTACAATTCAGAATTATAAGAAACGTAATAAGTTGGTAGAATATCTTACAAAATCTTGTAATTACAAACTTGGAATAACATTTTTTCAATAAAGCATGAACTATTCATAAATTTAAAAAGTCGTCTGTAGAATTTTTAGAGTTAAGGTGTTGCTGCTTTGTTGAAAAATTTCTAGATGATTTAGAAATCTGATTATTACTAAACTAAAGTTTGCCCGCCTACCACGGATCAGGTCAGATAAGGTGTCATATTGTCAGGCTTGTCGAGAGGGTCACGAGAGTACTGAGTCTAGGTTTGGATATGTTTGGTTAGGTTAGATTAGGTTAGGTTAAGTTAGGTTAGGCTATCCCATTAGCTGCGACACCTAGACTCAGTACCCCCGTGACCCTCTCGTCAAGCCTGGCAATGTGACACCTCAACTGGCCTGATCCGTGGTAAGCCGGCATACGAAACTCGTACCTCTGTGATAGTCTACATACGATTAGCAGATGGTATAAAAACCATTTTATTGTTTTGCATTACTTTATGAAGAATTAATGGGACGCCCTGTATTTCAACTCCTAAAATATGAATTCTAAGGAATTATTTACTTTATCAGTATAATGTTGAGGGGATGTTTAGTTTTTCGGCAACATGGCTTGTTTACTCACTGATAATAAGAATACTTAGTTGATGATTAAAAACCAATGAAAGTACCCTGAAGAATAAATCAATAAATTAATTCTGTAGAGTGTTTGATAAGTTATACAAAAACACATGCAATGACGAAGTTGAGTACAGTTTTTACCATTATAAATTATTTTTTAAAATTTACAGGGCTTTCAACTTTTTCTCTAAAAACCACATCAAAACAGAATGTTTTTACAATAATGGCTCCGTGGTCAGCCTATAAATTGTTTTTCTACTTATTTATAATGTCATTAATGATCTTAGCTGTAATAATAAATTATTTTATACATCAGTTTGTTCAAGATACAAAAGGGCACGTTTATTTTATTAAAATGGTGATATCACCTTTATATCTTCTAATCGCAGTTATTTCCAATGAGATTTGTGGGATTAGATTGTTGAAAGTCTGGAGAATTTTTATAAAATTGGATAAAACACTAGAAGATTTGCAAGTAAATCTAGATAATAAACGGATAAAACAATATTTAATAATTTTAAACTTTTTTGGATTTGCGTTAGTTCTTTTAAACTATATCTATATATCTATAAAATTTTACAGTACTTACCTTTCTGATCATATTGTTCACAACCTTCAGTTTGTTTATAATATTTATACAGCTACAATAGAAATAGCCTTTTTTGGTCACATATTGATTCTGAGAAAGAGATATAAAGCATTGAATAGTTGTTTTACTCAACTGAGTAGTGCAGAAGAAATAAAGAAACTATCTAGGATATACGAGCAGTTGTACGACTTAACAAGAGAAGTTAATAAGGTATATTCTATTCCAGTGTTGTTAAATATGGGGAAGAATATTGTATTTATTACTTCACAATTTTATGCATTTTATATTATTGGATTCGAAAAGGTTCCATTTATATTTTTAACATTCTTGAACTTTCATTTGATTGACCTAATATTGACTATAATCCTCTGCAATGATCTGACTGAACAGGTAAAACTATTTCTGATAGGTAACGTACTGTGTGAACTTACACATTTTATGATTTTAGGCAAACCGTTTAAAAGAGATTCTAATGAGGATACTATTCACAGCTAAAAATGACAAATTAAGAAAACAGGTAACAGCTCTTAATGGCAAATATACTTACCTCGACTTACCTTTTATTCTTTTTGTGATAGGTTAATGCTTTCACAATACAATTGATGATTTGCAAAGTAGAAATATCAGCTGGCGGTTCCGTTACTATAAATGCTTCTCTATTATTTACTGTAATCATTCTTTTTATTACATTAATTGTACGCTTATTAACTTTTTATATTGTTTAGATAATTGGTACTCTAATAACCTACTTGGTGGTATTGATTCAAATTGATCAAGCTCCATCAGTACGTTGTTAATGAATTTTGCAGTTGTGTAAATTGCACATCATTAAAAAGAAGAAATAACAATAACCATTAATCACAAACTGGCTACAACATCTAGAAGCAATTACATGTGACACAATAACCTTGAACGTATGGTCGGTGTTTCTGTTAGATACGAAACCTGCAAATAAATGACATCGTTGTTTAGTTTTATATGTGTATGTCTATAATTATATTGTTATGAACTGTAGCACGACCACTTTTTAAAAAAAAATTCAAAATTTACCTTCATTAACTAATACGATATAATACAAATAGTTTACCTACGGTTTACTGCTAAAAAATACACACTCAAAACCATAATAATAGCAAATGAGCAGATTCTGTTTATTGCTTATTTAGAAATGATAGTAATAAAATTGGACATACAATTTATAGTAATATGTAGGTTTTTGACTGTCTTTATTTCGATCCGAATCAAAACTGCTAAAGAGAACAGACTCAATCTGGACATTTTTTTTAAAAGTTTTATTGTCTTTATTCAGCTTTGTGGAAAGGTACCAAAATACAACTTTTACTGGTAAAACATTTGAAAGTAGAAGCAATTTTGGGCATGGATCTGCCCAAAAAATATAACACAGTAATATTTAGATTGTGAAAACCCTTGTAGCAGAATGAATAATGAAGAAATACCATGATTTCAAAACCATGGAAAAAATAATCATAGAATCAATCTGGAGAAGACCTACATGGAACAGGGTTAATATTAATTTTATAGTTGAATTGATACAAATACAGTCGTGGGAGGCAATTTTATTTAAAATTTAGATATTGATTAATTATACACATTAAATTTCTAATAATATAGTATTTGTGATAAGTAAAAATAATAAACTTTTGTATTAAATAAAAAAAGACAAAAAAAGAAGAAGAAAAAAAGGAACAGGCAAGAAAATTGAATTAGTTAACAAGTTTAACAGATTCGTTTTGTTGCAAATATGGCAAAGTGGACTGATACGTGGAGTTCAGATCTCACCATAGATATACAGTGTGTCCAAGATAAGGATGCACAGCATGGGGATCTTGGAAACGGTAAGAAATACAGGATCGGTTAAAGGAGATGGAAGTTACTTATTTATAGGACCTTTTTGTTGGTGTTTGCAAAATCTAGTTATCTTGAATAGTTTCAGAGATATTTAAGAAAAGTAGATTACTCGATTTTTGTTATTATTTTTTCTTTTATTTATTTAAAGAGATATCGGAAACCTAAAATTACTTTTCAAATCCCATTTTTTGTTTTCTATTAAAATACGCTAACAAATTCCTGTACAACGTTTCGGTTTCGAGTAACCATCATCAACTTCATTTTTTTAAATATGCGGAAAAACAATTGAAAATTGTTTTGAATAGCTCTTGTTGTCACGATTCTAATGATTACAAGGAAAAGAACTTGTCGCACCTGATTATCAGACACTCACTAATAAATTACAAATGGTTATTATTATTAAGATTAATGATTTATAAAAATCGTGAAACGATGAAAAGAAAAATTCTGTTTAAATCTCCTAAGGGTAACTACTTAAAGAAAATTGCTTTGTAGCACTCTTGGTGCAATGACGCTCAAACGGAAAGTGAGGTTTTAAAAATTTGAACCGCATACGGTGATAACCTATATATTAAAATATATTAAAAATATTGACACCAAATAAAACGAAATTATGCTGGGTGTACTAGTATCTAAACAAGAATAATTAATGAATTTATGGGACGGTTTCCAGACCGTTACAATTCTATAGGATTAGAGTGACCACACAAAAATATTCATCTGAAACCTTGAAACTCATTTTGACAACATAAAAATACCAATGAAGACCTACAATGACCAATATGAGCTGACCTGCTTCAGAACGTCTTTAAAGTCACATGTTCAGAAATGGTTTGCGACCCAAGAGCAATCCATAATTTGTGAGATTTTAAGAAAATATTTCTCACACACTTTTGGGGCAGAGATAGGCAACAAAATATGAAAAGAACTATGGTCCTACCAGAAAGAAGTATGATATAAATAAGAACTCAATATTTCAACCAAATAGATGGTGGTAGTTCAACAGTTGTCTAATCATTATAAAAGTTCAGTTGTAGACAAAATGTATAAAAATGTCAGACCTTATAATGAGCTCCTAGAGATCTATTGATATTGTGAGTGATGCAAAAGTTGGGAGATCAGCATTGAATGCCAGAAACATCAACTTTGTCTAGATAGATAAAAGTAGTTCTGGGTATAATAGAAATACCATAAACCAAAACAGTAACAACGAAAACAACATAACAGCACTAGAAATAACACCAATAGCAACAATAACAAACATTATAGTATAATAGCAATAAAAATAACAATTACAACACAAGAGAAAAACAAAACAATAGAATACAACAAATACAAAGCAAGCAACTAGGGGATGCTTAAAATGAGATAGAAAGATGAATTTTACTCAAAATGAGCAGATAGTACTGAAAAATATACAAAAATATCTCTATTTTCCAACAGCGTCCAATAGAATTAGAAAATCTCAAATACCAAAACAAAATAAAAAAGAGGCAGATTCAGAAAAAAAA
>VTPC01003726.1:0-10492 GCA_011009095.1 Ignelater luminosus
TTTTTTCATAATTACTGCAAAATCCCATGACATAAAGTACATTTATAAGGTCTTTGGATCCGTAGTCTTTGAAAAGAAAAGCACCAAGACCAACCTGTAAGGAGGATATGAAAGATCTAGGCCTTGCAGCTGCAGTTATAGCATGAGCAATTGAAAGCATTCTAACACGCCATTTCTCCTCGTTTCTCCGTTTACTCTTCATTATAATTTTTTTCAGAAGAAGAATCAAGGATTCGGGAATTATCTTTCCCACATTACTGAGGAAGCTGTCTGATTTTGGGTAATCATCTATTGAATGTACCATGGACCTCATGTCTTCCAGTATAATGCCAGCAGCTGCTTCTACGACACGGAGGCGTTCGTCTTGTTCATTTTTTTTCCAATGATTCATACCACTTATTTGAAAGAATTGTGTATCTTGTATTGCGGAAACAGATTATTGGTTCTCTATTATTTCCTGCCTCTTGCTGCGGCAATAACATTTTGTCACTTACGTAAACAATGATACAGAAGCTAAACAAGACAATTAAAACGCTACCCTTATACTTACTGGCTTGATTTGCAACTGTTAGTGGGCACGGAAAGAGAGCTGGTGGATGGAGGGGGAGGAAGGACGAGTACAAAGGAATACGGCAATTGGGTTTAGAAGTGGCAACTGGTTGATCTTAAATTCTATCTAATCTATCTAACTGCCCCTACGGTCTCTTGTACAGGGTGTTGCAATTAGCGACCCATAGCAAATACATGTATTCCCAACGTCATTCTTTAAAGATTTTAATTTATTTGTCTTGTTCCCTATCTTCTTACAATTATTTTCCTTACGTTTGTACTTAAAAAGAGAATTGAGTAAACCATCAATTAATGTCCATGCACATCCGAATTCTAAAGCAGAAATGGGGACGTCCACAAGCACTTTAGAGAATTTATATTTGCTCCCCAGAAATTGTGGCGTCCAAGGTTCCAAAGTCAGAGGCTTTGTCGAGAAGGAGAACATGCCTTTAACCCCGTGAATCATACGATGATTTCCATCACTCAGCTTACGTTCCATCGACACATTGCTATTGCTCTCGCGCATTTTTTACATCTTCAGACACCTTTCCTAGTACCCCAACATGCACTCGGCTAAAAGGATTCAGGTTCAGTCCCCCAAAAACCCGATTATATGGCTGCATCAATTGATCTACACTTTTCAGAGCTTGTAGTGCTGGTCTGCTATCTGTAAACTTCTGCAAATTAAACATCCTCCAATCTAGATCCACTGGTGTAGATTCTTATCCCCTGACTGCTTAATCATCTATGTTTTTAATGGTGTTCATCGCTCTGATGAATTAAGAGTTCCGATCTCGCTGTTGTTTCTACTACTACTAATTAATCCGTATGAGAATGTTGACGCCACTGGATTACGAGACAGCTGATTCCTGTAATGCTTAATAAGTATGTTCATAACCCAACAAAAGATCGAAATAAGTTAATACATATATTGGCATACTGTAGAAAAGAAGATATGAAAACAAGTTACAGCAGTCCCGGTCTCACTGTTAGACAACTTATATACGATAGATGAACTCTCTTGAGTGCTGAAACGTAAAAGGTAACTTCCAACCCCCCCAAGAGTGTGCAACTAACAGATAATTGGTTGATTAACATATCGACTTATTGGACAATCAATACAAAAATGCAAGAAGGGTGTGATTTAGCAAGAAATTTGGACGTTGCACTCGGCAATTATAGGAAATATAAATCTTGTCTATACTAGACAAGGTGACAGATTTATAGTTTTAAGGGTAATAAAACTAAAAGCTAAGAGTATAAAATTCTCTGAATGGCAAAAATAAAGTCTGAAGGATATACATTCAGAGGTAGTTTCATTCTATATCAAGCCCTAATACATCTCTAATTTATTATTGAGAAAACATTTTCATAAAAGAATTCTAGGGAAATTTAACGTTCCCAAGCCATAAATTTAGACAATGTCAAGAGGCTTTAAACCAAGGGGCTTTTTATATAATAGAAAGACGTTGAACTTAATTTCTAAAAAGGGATAACATATTTACAAGAGAAAAGATTGAAAATAATAAATCGAAATATCGTTATTTACAAGCATAAATAATTTATTAAGGAAAAGTTCGCTAATTACTGAACTTTCTTAACAGAATTTTCTTTTGATAATCGTTGAGTAATCCGTTCATTATCTTTTATGGTGACATCAAAACCGGAAACCGTTTTCAGACTCAGTCTTTTTATTGTTTTGAGTATTTTTGCTGCGGTTATTGCATTGATATTTTTGTTTCTTCCTGCTACTTCTTCGATGCCAGTTTTAACTGCACGTTGTATGGTGGTATCCTTTGCGGATTTATTTTTTGGAAAAACTGTAATACTATATATTCTGTTCTGATACATGTAATTACAGGCTCATAGATGTTTTTCAGAGATTCATGTACACTATCCTTTCCACTGTTTTTGTATTCTTTATCAACTGTGTAATCAAGGTAAAGCCGCTTATGTATAATCCTGCACGCAATCCAGGCGTGTTTTATCTTGTGTCCTTTGAGTTTGTCTTTGCGCTCGGGCGTCATTAGTTTGAGTGTCCACTATTGGTAGATTTGTGCGCAAATATTTTAAGGGTCGGCTTTGTTTTGCTTCTATTATGCTATTGATAGTGATGCACTTTTTTGTTAGAATAGCAAAATCTTAGTAAGTCGTAAAAACTCTTTTGAATAATGAATGTTTTCCGACATGCAGGATGTAGAAGTTCATGTTTTCTTTTCTAAGAAAAATTGTACCTCTCAAACACCGCATTTTGACAAAAAAGGTGTCTCTTCTAGTTTTCGATATTGTTACAGAATCTGATTTTGGGTATTCAGATTTCTCATATAAATATTAAGTAAAATTATGTCATCTGATTTATATTGCAAAGCTAAAACTTTCTATACGAGAAATATTAATCACTGGCGTGAAGGAAGGCTTGTGATTATTTCACTATTTTATTGCCTTTTTGAGTTTTAAGTTTAATTTAAATAAAAATAACAAAATCCGTTTATATCATTTAGTACAAAAAAGTACTTTAAAGAATATTTAATTAACTTTCTAATTAATTAATTAACTTATTTACACAAAAATAGTAATTAAATAAAGTAAATCTAAAAAAAAAGCTTCGAACATATGTACAATATCATTGAACGTTTATTATGGCTTGAGAGTTAATAAATTTTCTATAATGTGAAAGTTTACCCTTGAGGGAGAGCACAGCTAAACATATTTGAGTTTCCTACACAATGTACGTTTAATTAATTTTTGTTCTTTTTTAAGCTAAGGGGATTTAAAAAGTCGCATTTTTTCTCCCGCACGATTAAAAGCGTAATAGGTTTAACTAAAAACCCTGCCCTACCTCTTTTAAAATTTAATCCTTTAGATTAGGATGTATTTATAGAGCTCAAGAGAATTAACTTCCCCCGACAACTAACATTTACTCTTTAAAGATGAAGCTGATTTATTATTTATTATAAATACGTATATTAAATTGAAGTAAGATTTAATCGTTTTGTTTGCTTTTCTATGTTTTTATACGTTTTAATACCACGATGGTAGACATTGCCTTGATTAAAACGGTTTAATTTAACGCGCATACAACGATCAGTAAACGTTAATCTCTGTATTTAGATTCTGTAGGATCCTTTGTATTCTATTTTTGGCAAGACACTTTCAATTGATATAGGCTTAATATAGTAGAACTATTTATTGTGGAAAGTTCTCGTTCTCAATATTCCCTGCTTTGGCATGCAAAGCGTGTGTGAACGAAAAACAATTGTCTCGGTTTTCTAATTTATATTACCTGGGCTAAATGCTTTTAACTGCTTGCTTCCACTTTGAAAAATTCGTTTTTGTGTTTCTATGTGCCATGGTGTGACTAAACATAATTTTAACTTTCTAAATCGCATGAAACTAAAAGATAAATTACAAAATACATTCTTTCTATGTGTATCAGTTTTATATTTTTAAATTGTTTTGTTTTTCTTCTACCTTCATTGTTTTGATTTATTCAATAATAGAAATCACACTTACTAAATATTAATATGAAAACTTTCATTTATGATAAACTAAAAAAATTAAGGAAGGCATGCATCTAAAATAAAGTATACTAGTTATTTGTCAGATTAACAATAGTTTCGTAGAATGAGCAATTATTATTTTCATGATTTTTATTAATTAACAGATTGTGAGCTACAATTTAAGTATAGAGTTCTTACTTGTCGATCTACACATAAGACAACACCTAGTTTTCTTTAATTGACAAAACCAATCGCAGTAAAATTGATGACAATAAAACTGAAAAAAAAATGAAAACTCAGTTTCATTTTACATTAAAATAAAATAAAACAAGAGCAATCAACCGGTTTTCTTTTAGTGGCTAATTTCATTATTTAATGAAAACAGCTGCTAATAAACTATCGCTGTTTGATGGTTCAAGTTGCTAAACTATTTGTTAGTTTTCAAGCAGTTAATTGTTAGAAGTGCATATCTTTTTGCATACGTAACTAGTAATATTCTCTTACACTATTAACTTTGATTATTTCCACTTCGCATTTATTATAAGTAGTTGTAAAAACCTCCACATAATAAAAACTTTTTAATAGTTTGAGATTTTACTAGCAATTTATTACATTCACCTACGCAATTAACTAACTACCTAAAAAGCAGACTTTGATGCCTTTAACCCTTTCGACCCTAACGGGATAATATGTCCCAAGCTATGTTTTTAATATGCCACTGGGACATATGAACTCAATTTAAATGGAAATTTACAGATTCGGTCTTTTAAATGCGTACTTAGATAAAATTAAACAGTTGATATCAGCATATTCGATAATGGAGTTGGTAGTTTTATTGCGTTTAATATCTTCAAAGTTTTCTTATTGCATGCTTTTGTTACTTGTTCCAAAAACTATCGTGACTACATCTAATCTATCGCATATTCTAATTCAAGCTTGTCGATCTCTATCCTATACATTCAAAATACAAAGTCCAGACAACAATTGTAGATTTTTTGCGGAAATATAACAACGGCGATTACTTGATTCTGCATACTGTCCCCTTTTACATCTGCTATATCGTAATCTAAATTTGTATGTCTAAATACAACTTTGAGTACAGATGACAAGTTTTCTTTGATTTGTTATAAACAACTCTTTAATTCTATTAGTCGATCTTGATAATACTACTGCAAGCTCAAAAATAACGATGAATTACAGCTGCAACTGCAATTAGAAGAAATGAATTGTTTGCTGTTTGACACACCATGTGTACCACGGATTATTATTATTATTATTAAATTTCGTAATCTAAGAAAAACATAGCGACACTTAGAGGATATTACAGATTTTGACATATTTATTTTACATTACTCCAAGTGATTTAAAGGTATAGACGTGATAAGCAGAACGAGAAGAGGTATGGTTGGGACAGATTTTTGCTTTTGACTTACTCTACTTGTCATCTGGTTGCTGCAATAACTGGATTCTAGCAGACTGGTCATTAGAAGACTGGCTGTCGGGAATTCGTAGCTTGTTCAAGTAATACACCAGGTAGGGGCACATCAAGCTTTACTATCAGCAATGATACTTAAGTATCGACAAAATTACCAACTATTAGCTTCGTCTTCTTTCTTTGAAATTTTTCTATCCTTAACAGCTCTGTTGTACAAACCAAATACTATTTGTTTTCATTGCCTTCAAGCAGTTATGTACATACTTGACCCTCTGGGCCACATTAGCTCGTTTAAATTTAAATTTATCAGCAAAAACTAACTTGAGAGGAAAGATTTGATCAAACTGTCTAGTTTTCATGTTGGATCTGTAAAATATGCAACAATCTTTTGTCGTTATACGGAACAATTCGGCCTTGAGGGCCACTCCTGCATTACTACACCACAAGTGTTTCGCGTCAAGAAAATTAATTCAGGAAGTTTATACCTAATTATATTTCTTCTTAAACATAAGCTATGACAAATATTTTATAGATGCCATAAATGTGTTTAAGGTGATAATTTAATTACTTCAATTGTTACAGTATGTCTTTTAGTAATTTTACAACGACATCATGCACTATAATCTCTGCATGAGGCTTTTTTTTTACATATTCATGTACTGCGTACACCATCATCATGACCAAACAGTACTAGCCATTTAATTTCTTGCATTTAAAGCAGTCTAGTTTCAACTAATCTTTCAAACTCGACTCAAACTTATTCTCCCTGCATATTGATGAAATATTCTGGCCTTATACAAGTATATCTTCGATGCTTATAGTTTGGTTTAACATATTCAAGGCAATTTAGATTCAATAATTTCTTACTTCTTAGTTGCCTTGGTTTTCTATCAAGATTTTGCAAGAGTCTTAAATTTGTAATAAATGGTCTTGATAATTGCAAAGTTGTGTAAAAACCTTATCCATTATACGACATCACCATGTCGTAAGATGCTACTCTCATTTTACCCATTGGTTTTGCTTAGGTATGTCTTTGGCAATCCTAGAGATCAAGATATAGGTACAGGATTAACTTTTGTAAGTAATAATTTAGATATAGTAAAGATTTTAAGTCATCAGCGACAAAAAAGGCAAATTATGGAGACCATCTGGAAGACCGTCAACATGTTTGATTTTGACATAAGAACATACAAACAAATCCTTCATTAAAGAAATTATGCAATGTTATTCATTTGAGTATACTTTTCTTCCTGATCCCTATACAGCTTAATGTGAATTTTCCACTGTTTATGAGTTTCATAGATTTTGCTGTCACTGCATCTACAGACTCGTAACGGGTTCATTTTAGTGCGGATTTAATCTTGAAGAGTAGAAAAAATTTACAAAAGGCTAGATCCAATGTATGTTCCAACAACAAGGGGACTCTGCATTTCAACAAAAACAGGCAGTAAAAATGTAATTTTGAATTATTTTGAAAAATATAGTTTTTATTACAAAAGTTCGTTTATATTTGATCCATTCTCGTAGTTATTATAAGATATTTTGTCTTCCAGATGAATATGTATATTTACCAGACAGAAGAAAATCAATTTGTAAGCATAACATATGGCATCAAAGTCAGATTACATCTTAGATCGTATATACTACGTAGATAACGCTTCTGCATTTAGCTAATGCATTTGGCTTGTGCCAACATTTAGTCATTGTAGCGCAGGCGCAATAAGTAAATCTCGTAACTTCAAAAATCATTGGCGTACTTACGCAAATTTCCTACAGGGGCAGCATAAATATGTCAAATGACAGCATTGATGTTATTTTTATTTATTCTTGTATCTATAGATTATTATACGACCCACGAACAAAGAAAAATAAATTTAAATCCAAATAAAATAGTTATTCATCAAGTAAAGAATTTTTGTGAAAAACCCCTATAAAATACAGAATTAAAGATAGAAATATTTATAATGAAAAACCTGAGTAAAAATATGATTTTCTCTGGTTTGCAAGACTGTATAGGGCCTGCAGTATATGGAATTCTAACTAAACAAGACTTCGTGTCATTTTATGTTGCATTTATTAATTCTACAAATTTTACTAATCAAGCTCAAATTCAAAATATCAATTTAAATTCTATAGGCATAGTCTACCGTCATGATTAAAATTAAAAATCCTTTAACTACTATCCTTTTCCTTGTTATTAAGATCAGATAAATGCTATATCGATTTATCTTAATCATGACGGTAGAATATGGTTTTTATATCTACTATTGGATTTCCAAATTGTTAAACAACCTAAAAGCAGATTTTAAATACATAAGCAAAATAATTTCAAATTTATTGGGGAATTTAAAGGTTAGTAGGAATTTATAAGAACAAATTAAATGTATTAAATATGTTTATTCATTATTGAAGAGTATTAAATGGTTATACATTTTTCTTTTTCTTACCGATTGTTTATTTTCTAATTTTACTGTAGTGATGTAGCCTAATCTTTAAATAACTTTTAAAAATTATATCTATTAGTTGGGATCTATGATCATTTAGCAGAGTGTGTTCAAGAATATGCTCCTGCATAGTTTGCGAATTGAACAATTTTGTATCAATTGCAGCTTTTGTTCTACATGATAGTTACAATTCGATATTTTTCTGAAAAAATAATTTCCCTTCATTCCCTCTGCATATTCTTTCGGCCAATATGCACAGATTGCACACATCTTTAGAAGGTTTGATAAGACCACTTCTATTTTTGAAGTCTAATAGCAAAGACCGTGAATTATAATCAAAAAGGTGCTTCATACATATATCACAAGTTATCTTTTTAATTACAGATCTTACAACGAATCCAGATAGATACTTTACAACATCGCTTACATATAAGGTTAGCTGCTTAAAATAGGTGTGGTCTAGTAAGAAGGCGTGGCTATCATCTTCAGTTGTATTTTCATTTTAAAAAAACTGTCTAGCTGATCCACCTTTTTACCACTACCTACACTTAAAATAGCTGGGGAATTAAAATCCACGCTGTTAGCATACTGGGAAGCCGATATTTGAAGGCGAACTAACAAGGGCTTGTAGACGTTTTTAAATTGCAAACCACTAGAATTATTATTAAAGCCTCCCAAGCTTCGTACTGTCGAGAAAAAGCTTCCTAACTGAGCTTGTATTGCATATCAGTTTTAGTTGTTAATAAATTATACTATTTTACGATGTTTGTTAAACAAATGATTAATCTCAGAAAACCTGTCTTTCTATTAGAACTAACTATCAATTGTCCTCTATCTTCTTTAAGTGCTGCTAGATAGTCAATACATTTGGACTAATATTCTGAATATGAACAAAATGTATTTTTCTATATGCATTTTCCAAATTCTTTTTTGGAAAATACGTTGTGGCTGCTTAAAAGATCAAAAATATTGTTAATGATTTGACAAAAAAAAAGCTGTTGGTTTAGATCTTGTAAATTCCGGTTGTTTTAGATGCTCACAAAATAATAATGCGCTTGCACTTAAAGATTGTGCTGCTAATATGACATTCATTTTTTCTGTCACATAATTTATGTGCCTTTTCGTTAATTTTGTAGCAGCATGGAGTCCTTGCTGTTCTTGAAGATCCTGTAAGTGTAATATGCATCTCCATTCAATATATTATCTGTTTTTTTATCACCTAGTGAATTTCTTACCAGTTTCAGTACGTGACAAGCATCCCAAAATATGTAAATGGGTTCTTGTGTTACAGGATGCATTATTTCCGGTAAGAAATTTGACGGATAGTCAAATTTGACCCTTAAAGATGTTGCCATCCCCATATTTACAGGAGCACCATCGAATGTAATGGAGTAAACTCTAGCACCTGCTTCATGAAGCAATTGTAAGCACAGTTGCAATAAGTTAGCTCTTTCTTTTTAATTGAAGCTATCTATGAGGAAGTAACCTAAAGACACTTTCCAATTACTATTTAGGGCAACAGCCATAAACACTAAGGCATTTCTGGCTTGGGGAGAGTAATCAGTTTTCTCCTTAGTGTAGCCTATATTTACAAAATCATAACAATTTTTCCCAACCCACTCAACCAACTGCCTTATTGACATTTAGTCTGAAACGAGATTGTGAATTACTTCTTAGCCGTCCTGGGTTCTTAGTTTTATTGCTTTAATAGCTTCTTTTGTGCAGCCTGCATTGCCGTCTACTACAGAATACCACTTTCTTAATGTCGATGGATGAGGCAGAAGGTTAATAAATGTTTTTCGGACATACTAGTTATATGCCTTGTTCGAATAAAATACTTGTCACATTTATTCTTTAATCCTCTTGACACTAGTTCTGTGATGATAATTCCTGTTGTATATGTGAGATCATATTAGTATGTTAAATCCTAAACTTAATCTACATAACTGAAGGAGGAAAAATGAGGCATAGTCACAAAAATTACAAACCAGATAAACATGTCAATTGCTAGCGCATTCTAAATATCTCACAGACTGAATATAGGTACGTAGGTCACTTTCAAGTTTTCAAAAGTCCTGTAATCCACTAAGTACATCATTATGCACAATTTTGGAAATTAATTACTCACTTATTCATGAAGATGAAACGATTTTAATTGTGGATTGAGGGTTAGGAATTTGTGTTTAATTAAGACAAAGTTTTCAAAGCAGTTGACAGCATTGTGTTACATATGTGACATTCTTCCTCGTTTCTATGTACTCTTCACAGCATCTCAAATATGGTCATTCGTATTGTCAAGTTAGACTGGTTCAGTTCAAATGAATGTCGTAGAGTAATTCAGATTGACATTTAATTGTATTTTTCTAGGCTACTTGATAAGACGGATAACCTAACATCTGTGTTAATAATGTGTGATGGAGGCAAATATTAATATGATTTATCATTGGTGTGGTCACTTTGTAACAATCATAAATACTAAACAAGGCGATAAATTGTCATGTGCTTTCACCAGACATACAGAAACAAATAACATTGTTAATTTACCATAAGGGCACTTTCAGTTT
>VTPC01003728.1:0-23529 GCA_011009095.1 Ignelater luminosus
AAAAAAACAAATAGAGAAGCATTTGATTATAGGCTTGACACTGGATCAAATATTTGTGTTATTTGATGGAACCACAATTTCATCGTAACAATGATAACAAAGAATATACCAATAAATCCCGTGCAGAATACAAAACGGTATGATCAGATACAGAAGAAAGAAATGAGTGTTCCACAGCCTTTAGTAGTAAGATAATACATATAATGAAAATATGGGTGGTATGAATTTGCACAATATGGTATAGCTAACTACCGAATAAAGGTTAGAGGTAAAATGTGGTGGTGTCCTCTTTTTATAATTGCACTGGTAATGTTTAGTTAACTGTTGGAAACTGTATAAAACTGCCAAGAATAAAAGGATACCTCAGCTCTAATTTCGTTCTTCTATGGTTGTGGAACTAATTAAATCAGAAGGTAAAACTGAGGAGGAAAATCAAGATGAAACTAAAAGGGCATACCAAGGAAAAGATAAACCAAACAAAAACGAATTACCTGACGAGATTCGAAAATGTACGGTCGCTCACAGCATTATTCGCTATCCAGAAAAGTTAGGAAAAGATGTAGAATCACAAGCTAGACTGTGTATATGTGTACAAAGTGTGATGTGCCTCTTCATCCTGCATGTTTTGATGACTTCCATAGACAAGAGGCTTTCATATGTGACCTGTCACAAAACTCTACTTTTAGAAATAAAATAAAAACTGCATTTTCAGCTTATCTGCCAAATAATAGTATTTACCCAATATTCCGCCTCTGATGCGAAAACGCAACATTATTTTTTGAGAACACCCTGTATAGGAAAATTTTTTTGTTTACTTATTGTGGTACTTTTTAGACTTCAGTTGGTCTGTATTTAAAAGATGAGCTCTTAGAAACTAAAATTTGATGCCTTCGCCGTTAATGGGTTAAATGCGGAGTATTAGGAAGTACTATCGAAGGAATGATAGGATAGATTCTTTAGGACTAGACAAGTATTCTTACTAAGGAAAGTTAGTTGATCGATTCGTCTTGGTTACGGAGTTATCGGTCTTCAAAGTTGCTCGTCAAATTATCAAAAAATCTATTAAGAAAAGTTGTAGGAAAATGCCTTTCGGATATTCTGAATCTATATGCGGTTATACAAGGTGTACTTTATAGCTGAGACACCTAACGTCTAGAGAAACAGAAAAACACTTGAAGTGCGACTTATTTTAGCTACAGAATAAGCTCTGTGTAATTAGGGCAACGCTGAAAATTCTTGAATAAAAGAAAAGTACTATACATACAACAAAAATTTATTTATAATTTTTCAAAGTATTCTCTCTCATGCTCAATACATTTTTTCATGCGGCAAAACCACCTAGAGAAAGCCCCACTGAACACATTTTTCGAAATTGCCTCCATTTACTTAATCAATTCTGCTACTGCTTCTTCTGGAACTGAAAATGTGCGTCCACGAATTTTCTTTTTTACCTCTGGGGAAAAGGAAAGTCACAGCAGGCTAAATCTGTACTGTACAATGGATGTCCTACTAATTTGACCCTTGATCGTTCCAGAAATTTTCGGATTCGAGCAGCAGAATGGGCAGCGGCATTGTCATGGTGTAAACAAATTCCTCGCGAACCGGCTTTTGGTCGAATTTCTTTAATTTTTTTTAAATATTTTGGGGTAAACATTGGGTAATGTACCACTCAATATTAACGGTTTTTTGATCCTCTAAAGTGATTGTAGCCACGTGGTCATGTACATGACCACTCGCAGAGAAAAAAATCGACCGTTTTTTTCTCCACACTTCGTGCTCGTTTAATTTTCGTTGGTGGCTCTTTGTGCGGAAACACCCAACCTGTCGATTGCATCTTCAATTCTGCGTCAAACTGGTAAATCCAAGATTCATCTCTAATAATGATGTCAAAAATTCGCTTGGATGAATCATTTTGGTAGTCTTCAATCACCTTTTGGTACCATTCCACACCTGCGTTTTTTTGTTCGTTAGACAAAAGTTTGGGGACAAGCTTACGAACACCCTAAGTGGCAGCGTAAGATTTTATTTACTATTGCCTAATCAATATTTAAACTCGCTTGCATCGAACAATAACTGATTTGTCTGTCTTGATCCACAAGATTCCTCACCCTGACGATGTTTTCATCCGTAACTGCAGTTGATGGTCGACTGCAGCTGCGCTCTTCATATTTCAACGATTTCCTACCATATTTAAATTCGGCATACTAACCAAAAATTGCTGAGCGTGATGGAGAAGAATCGGGAAATGCTGTTGACAATCTTTCCAAGCACTGTTGTTGATTTAAATCACTTTTAAAGTCACAGAAAGTCATATCACGAAAATGCTCACGGTTCGGTTCCATTGTTAAAGCAGAAAATACACAGACGCAACTAATACTTGTAAAAATTACTCTTGAAACTTGAACTGACAATTACTCATGGCACTGGTAATATATAGTGTGTCCAAGATAAGGATGCACAGCATGGGGATCTTGGAAACGGTAAGAGATACAGGATTGGTTTAATGGGATAAAAGTTGGCTATTTATAGGACCTTTTTGTTGGCCTTTGCGAAATCAAGATATCTTGGATAGGTTCAGAGATATTTAAAAAAGTCGATTTCTTGATTTTAGTTATTATTTTTCCTTTCCTTTATTTGAAGAGATATTGAAAAACTAAAACCACTTTTTCATTGCCACTTTTTTTCTCTATTAAAATACGCTAACAAAATTTCTGTGCAACGTTTCGGTTTCGAGTAATCATCATCAACCTCATTTTTTTTAAATAGGGGGAGAAACAATTAAAAATTCTTTTGAATAGCTCTTGTTGTCACAATTCTAATGATGTAAACATGATAGGGTTGTTTTGATTTCTTATGCCATAAATTAATGCATTTTGCAGTACCCTGGTCTGCACGATCACCTGATCTAACACCGTTAGATTTCTTTCCTCTGGGGTTATGTCACAGCAGCGTTCAACACAAAAAAATTAAAACCAAAATAAGTCGATCATGTTTGCATCATTAGAATCGTGACAACAAGATCTATTCAAAACAATTTTCAATTGTTTTTTCGTTTATTTAAAAAAATGAGGTTAATAATGGTTACTCGAAACCGAAACGTTGTACAGAAATTTCGTTGGCGTATTTTAATAGAAAACAAAATGTGGCAATGGAAAAGTGGTTTTAGTTTTCCGATATCTCTTCAAATAAAGGAAAGAAAAAAATAACAAAAATCGAGAAATCTACTTTTCTTTAAATATCTCTGAAACTATCCAAGATATCTAGATTTTGCAAACGCCAACAAAAAGGTTTTATATTTAACCGATCTTGTATCTCTTACCGTTTCCAAGATCCCCATGCTGTGCATCCTTATCTTAGACACACTGTATAAGTAAAGCGGTGTTGCCATAGCTTGAACAGTGTTGCCGCATCCAAAAATATTCAGCGTCACCCTTAGAACTAGTTTTAAGATATGCAGAAGACACTTTTCTACAACTTTTCTCAGTGACTTTTTTAATATTTTAAAAAATAACGACGGTGCAGACGAAAGTTAAAGGATCTGTACGCAACTTTGGAAACTGATAACTTCGTAACCAAGACTCAACGTAGAAGAAATAGTTATCCAGTCCTCAAGAATCCACTTTATTTTTCTTTGGGTTGGATTACTTAACACCCTGGCATTTAAGAAAATGATTTTGGTTAGTTTTTACACACCCTATAAACGATGAAGATATTCTAACAGCACAAGTTTGTCATTTAGTAAAAACAAAATTTTTTGAAAAAGTGATTTTTTGCTGAAAATTTAATATTCGCAAGTGCGAAGAGAAATGATTTTTAACATCAGTGAAATAACTAAGCATCAAAAGAACTATTACATACAACTAATCATGAATTTGAGACAAAGCTAGTGGCAATCAAAGCCTTTTGTAGCTGTTTTTTACATTTGCAACTACATATCGTATAACATGTCCATTTTAGATTAAAATGTGTTTAAGTTAGAAAAATATCAACTAATATTATTTATTAATAAATTACTTTCTGCATTAATAAATTTTATTTACTAGGAATTCTTGAAAGAGATCTGCGATATAAACCATAACAATACGTCCAGATTTAGAAAACGCTGATCCAGTGTAGCATCCTAATCTTCAAAGCTACGTTTCAAAGCTCGACGCGTCGAAAGGCAACAAGGACGCGTAACGAAATTACTTGCTCGTCTTACGAACATCGTCTTCTAATGATTACGAATTTTCGAATTTAGAACAAACTTGTGCATGAACCTTGTTATTATACTACACAAAGACAAACTTTTCTGGTATCAAATTGAAAATTGAAAGTCTGGAATAATAGGTCCAGTGATGTTCATCTTTCATCTGTAGAAATAGTAGACTGCATTAAAATCTCAACACAAATCTACCTGTACAGTACTACTGAAATGATGACGATTGAATACTTTTATTTAGACATGCAGATGGATTTGATCGATGTAGGGATGTAATATTAATTGCCAGTCACAAATGTTTAGAAATATGGAATGAAAATCAATTTCTAAATGTTCATGACAATTATTTCTAATAAATATTGGCTTTGAGTTACTTAATAAATTTAATATTGATAAAGTAATAATTCCGTTTTCAACTTCAATTAACAAACTTTAGTAATTTCCATCGATTAGTTATTTTTACATACTTTTTAAAAACATTGTTTGATATTTAAAACGTAGATAAATCAGTTAGCATGATACAACATTACTCACATATCGACTTTGTAATTTTGTTATAATCCCTTTGATAATACTTCAATATAAACGCCAACAGTAATCATCCATGGCTACCAAACAGATGTCAAACAGGGAATATTAAATTTACCACCGACAATGATTACCCTGATTGGGGATTTGTGTGCACTCTAGAGTGGGTGTGTGTACTGATTATAATAATTTATTGAAATACCAAAACCTTCCTCTGTTTAAACTGTTAGTTATGTTTGCTTTGCTTATACATTATCAATCACATTAATTTTGAAGCACTTACAATGATTAATTTGTAATTAGGGTTGAATAATTATGGCTTTCAATATTAATTCTACCTGATATACAAATATCATAACTAATTTAGACAATAAAAATAACACTAACTATTCAGTACTGATTATCATTAACTATTATGGAATAAAGCTTATCTTAGGATAGGTCTACTAGAATCGAGGTGTACTATTTAAGTATTTATCTTTTATTTAAAATAGAAGCCATCATTTCCAAGTTAAATTAATTTAGGACAAAACAAATTTACTTTATCGAGAAAGTCATTTTCATGGCAGAACATTTGTTGAACTAATTCTGTAAATCTTCAAAATGTCGCTTCTAAAATTAGACGGAGTTTGATTGTTTAATTGACACAGAATTCGAGTATTTGCCAGTCAGCGTAGGGGACAAACAACAAAGTTTATAAGTACCACTTGTTTTATTCCCCGTAATGTAAATAGAAGAGTAAAAAGGTTGTCAATATTTAAGCTTGTGCTCGCGTCCTTTTAATTAAATATTCAGGACAACTTGCAAGCTTTAATTGCTGTTTATAGGGGTTAAAACAAGAGTGTTCAGCTGATCCCCAGTTTCTCAAAACTTTACTACTTGTAAATTTGCTGCAAAGTTGTAATTTCTCTTTTTTTTGTCATGACACCAAAGGAACGTTTAGCACGACTTTAAGTCTTCTAATACTCTCCTTATTTCTATTATAGTGATATACTCAGCATTTAGTGCATTGCTTTAAAGCACTTGAAGTAATTTCGATTTTCCGGGCAATTTTGTCGAATAAAAGGCAAAAGACAACGAAGAATGCAAGAAAGGAATGAGTCTGATAAATCACTTAGTAAGTTGCAAAAACAAACGGCCTGTTAATTGAATTTCCAAATTAAATTCATTAATTACGTGTTCAACTTTTCTCGTCTCGCCCGAGTTACCACGTTACCACTCTGTAATTTAGTTTACTAGAACTAAAACTGAACTCAATTATTTATGGTTTTGCACCTTCGCCCTGAAAATTGGATGCGCTGCAACTGCCTAATTTCAATAAACAACAAAATTGTTGACATAATTACTAAATTACAACCTATCGAAACCCAACTCATAATTAAATGATCGGTCTAGAAAGTTATCGTTGTTTAAAACAAGCTTACTAACTTATTCTACATTAGATCATTTACACATACTTTAAAGATACTAGTAGTAACGGTTTATTAAGTTATTAGAAAAATGATAAAAGAACTAAGTAGCAATATTTATCTCCTCAAACTCAAATCTAAATAACGAAAGATACACTTACCGCAATCTTTGATATTTAATTTCTTTTTTCTTGATGTTTGGCGATATTGCAGTCTTTTCTGTAGCAATATACTTGCTTTTCTTGTATATTCCATATTGTATTTAAGTTGTTATAAAAGCTGTTAGGTTCGATGTTACGGGAAGACAATGTAGCAACGTGAGTTAACATGAAAAAATATTGCATAACGCTTTAATAATACTGAGTGACTTTTTATTGTAAGATGACAACGTAAAAAAGGGTTATGTTAGTCATTTGCTATTTCTTTCATTCCTTTGAATCGAACACATGAAAAAACACACGGTATTTGTCTTTGTTATATTTCTTCAAAGCGCTGCAACAACATTGAATAACTTGATGAACTTGCAAGCTTGGTTCTACTGTAGGATGCATTTCTTCAACATACTTATTAACTTCTCTATCTTAATTGATACAAAACTTACATTATAAGTGTCAGATTCTTAGTTTATGAAATTCTAAGCTACTTTTGTAATCATGAGAAATAAAAGAAAGTAGATCCTTGGAAAGTAGAATCAACACCTTCATTATCAATGAACTAAAACAAGTGTTGACAAAATTCGATTTTTTAGAAAGTAACAACAAGAATAACCAAGCAACTGCATGTTTTGCCAACTTCCAAGTATTATTATTAAAGTAGATTTTCTAATTGAAGAAATTGTGAGATAATCACAAAATAGTTCAACTGTAACTTCAGACATTTGTCTGACGATTATTTGGAATAGCTAAACTAAAATAAACACAGTGCTGTTTTAATGTTTGAAATAATTTAATTACAGTTGACATCTTTAATAATAACCTCCAATTTTTGCAAAGTAGAAATAATTTTATGAATTTGGAATAAGATGCAGTAGATACTCCAAAAGGTATCAGTATATGTGTGGAGTGACTTAGGCCAAACTTATAACATTAGAAAAGCGTTCTAGATTGAGCTTTATATTAATTTACTACAGCTATAATAATCTTCTTAAAATCTAAGAATATGCACCAGCTAACTTCATTATCTATTGATGTATAACTAAGTGAATGGAACAAAACAAGATCTTCTACCTGTCAGATTACTCAGCGTGTGGCTGAAGAGCACTATATAAAACGAACGATACTAAAGACCTTGACGTTTAAGAAATTGATCGATAGGTAATAAAATGCAAAGCCTGATCTTTTTTTCTAATGTCTATGGTTATGTTTAAGTGATCTAATATGTGTATCAATAAAAGTTTCTTCTGCACGTTCTTGAATCATTTACTAATCCCATTCGATTCAAACTTATATGATAGTACGGAGCATTGCAAATCAAGATGTCTTATTTCTGTCTGGAAAGATTGGAATTAGTTTGATGATCCAGAAGGTTTAGAATATTCAAAGTTTTGTTGTTAAATAATAGACGAACACTGTTGAAAGATTGCTACTTCTGTTAGTCTTTGTGTCGGTAATTCTATAGATGGTGTTCTAAACAACAGAACTTAAAATTTTTATATGGTTTACATTATGTAGTTATGATTTCAACAGTGCTATGCTGATGTTTTTGCTTACCAATATAATATTATTTTAATAAAAGGTTACTAGATAATTTATTTATCTGTTACGTAAATGAAAGCAAGAAATTCTGGGATTTGTCTACAATTTTCCTTAATATAAAATCGTATAGATGCTCTAAGCTACTTTCTACCAAGGAGGATTTTATGTAATTGAATTTTGCTTTTAAATCTATTAAATTCAAAAATATTAGTTAAACTTTGTCGATTCATATCCCTTAAGCAGAAATTTATAGATTCCCTGGCGAGAATTTCAAACTGTCTAAACGAGATTTAAACTCTCATTCGAAATTTGATATACATTAACCACGGAAGCATATCTGCTGCATGTAATTTTGAGTGATATTAGGTAATGCAGCGTTAGGTAGATGCAATCAACTTGGGATTACTATCTCATATTGCGGGGTGCTACGGAGTAATTGCAAATTTCACTTTAGTAGGTTACCAATTTGAGCAATTGCCTTCATGTATTATTGATGGCATAATCACTGTGCCCATTACGCACATAGATAGTCAAATGTTGCCTTGTACATAATTTATAGAAGGTCGGAGTTTGCAGCAATTCATAATAGTTTTGCCTGAGTAGCATTTATATTATGCGTAGAAGCTCAGAGTTGAAAATCAGAGAGCATATTTGCTAAGAAGATAATTAAATTATAAGTAGTAGATACTACAAGTTGGAGGTTTAGCAATAAGAACTGATTAGTAAAATAATTTCTCAGTCGTAAACTAATTTTTATTGTATTTTACTAATCTATTAATAACAAAACAGATAATACAAGAGCAAGCTAAATTATAACCGGACATAATTGAATTTATTTTGTGTAATTCAGTGAGTGAAACCGACAATAGAGGAAATAACCCTTTTAACGAAGGTACCCTTCGGTTTTCAGAAGATGAAGCGCTTTTACCTACAATACCTGAATTTAATTATTTAAATTATTTACAGGAAATTACTATTAAAAGTAATTAGAGTCTAGCTTCAAATTATAGTTTGTATAATTAAGAGAAGATTAAAAGACTAATTGAAAAAATATTTAGTAATAAAAAGTCAATTACTACGAGGGAAACTTTAAAACCACTTCATTTTTGATTTAATGCAAAAAGAAACGCAAAATAGTGAATGTTGCAAATTCACTGTGTAAAATAAAGAGTGTCTAGTTCATTTCAGCCATTAGCAAAATGAAACCGCTAAACCCGTTCAAACTTGCTGTCGTCCAACAAAACCACTTCACACAAAACTATTCTATCCTGCTTAGATAATTGTCAAAAATAGGTATGAGAAAAGACAGGAGAAACTGCACGAAATTGTTGAGAGCAAACACAGAATAAAAACCCTGCAAAATTAGATGAGCGTCGATACGAGCTTCAATCTCGCTTCAAATAAATTAAATCTATTTGCTTTTTATACTTGATCCGCTTTTATTAAAAAGGTTCCAGATTGGTGTCGTCCGCTAAGCTTAGCTAGATTGAGTTTTGTGATTTATATGAATCGATTGCGACAAGTGGAGTGTGAGCTTGTCTATATAAAATTTTGAACGAGATATTTTAAAAACAAATTTAAAACCCTAAAATAATCCCTTATCATATTAAAATTTACTGCTGAACTTTAAAATGCTATTTAAAGCTAAATAAAGAATCCTTGCCTTTCATATTTGTTAGTGTAGATATAAAACTATAAATTTATTAATAAAAATTTATCTGTAGAGAGATTGTATAACTTAAAATTCAGTGCGTGCTGGAAGAATTAGTTAAAATCTGCTCTAACCAAAAATCCTCATACCCAAAAAAGAACTTTACATCCGGGACATTAAACAGGATGAGACAAGGGGTAGTCGGTGTAAGTAATTGATTGCGAGGACGAGTATGGGCTTGCGTGACCTTGCGACCCTCTACTACAGGGTTGTTGGGCAACGCGCCGCTCCCCTGGTATCACCACAACTCGTTAACACACCTTGATGATCGTTAGATTAACACGATACCTCAAGGGTGTGTCCCCATAGGCACCTTCAAGTTATTCTTGATATGATTTTCCTATTAAACAGCGAATCATAAGCATTGAGAATTATTAGAGTAGATTAAGCTTTTGAAATATTTATGGTTGCAATATTTTAAATTGGCTTTAAAATCTGAAGAGAAAGTAAATTTTAAGGATTATTTAGCTTTAATTGGTCTAGTTGCCTTTTAAAATGTTCTCGGGTTACGTATTATCATGAGAATTATAAACCGTTCCTAATTCACACATGAAAGAATAAATAAATGCTTAAGATGTCATTATGGCAGGTTACATGTGAAGAACAATTTACTTTAACAGGATAAGCTTAATTGTAATTTTAAAGAAACATGAATGAAAATCTCAAAAGCAGTTTTCTAATATTGCGCTATTGTAGTAAAGATAACTTCTCAACATAAAATTTTCTTGGCTAAGGGAAACTACTTCTAGTCATATCGCTTGCAACAAAGTAACTAAAAGCAATAAAACTCTTCTACAATAAATATAAATTAAGAGAATGACAGCTATTACTACTGCATATGTATCTGTTAATCATTCGTTACTTACTATCAACATCATACATCAGAAGCATTCTATGTGGTTTACTACTGAAACCTTTAAAGTAGATATCGACCATAGCTTTCTATAAAATAAATCAAAATAAATTTTTAAACTTTGAATTAGTATGAATAAAACTAATAATCCTTGTTGAAATTTCTCTATTTTTGTTAGGAATTGAAATTTCACACAATTTTGCTTTCTTTTATCAGTTTATGTAGGCCTGATTGGAACGTATTGAAAGTCAACATAAAAATGATCAAAAATGTATTTATATCCAAAGATATGTATTATAACACTCTCTATACCTAAGATTTCAAAACGACGATTACAGACATTTCTAATCTTAAGTCACTAGATTCAACTGATATGGGTGGAAAAACTTTGACGCAATACCCTTAAAAATGTGCTAATGACCAATCTTTTCTCTTGATGCACTTCATATGGAATATGGATACGGCCGTTAGTCTTCTACCAATTCCTAAAGAGTATTCTAACTTTGCAACCAAGCCTTTCCACAAAATTTGCATTTTTAATTGTTTTGATTTATTTATTTATTGATTAATTATTTCATTTTTTATCGTTTGGTTTTTGTTTTATTTCTCGAAGAAGCTGGTTGCAACAGCAATGTAAATCAAAATATTTTGCTGAGAAACTCGTGCACATGTGCACATGCGTGAAATTTATCAGGTGGGATCGTTGTGCTGTTGCTTGGGGACAACCTGGAATTCCAAACACAGCGGTGTCCAAACGGTTTGGTTGTGATGCTTGGAGTCGGTTCAAAAGTTGATGGTGGTGGTTTGGCACTCGAAGCGCAATTAAGAATCACTGTGAGGCATGTCCTTCAATGAAGCTGTTGCTGATTGGACAAAACCGATTGAATTCAAAAGCTAGGTCATATCGAAATTATTAAGCATTGTGCCTAATTTGAAAAGACAAACCACAGCGTGAGTTGATTTCTTTAGAACTGAAAAAGGGCTGCAGATCAAAACAATAACACAAATTGCGGTTAGATGTCTTAGTCTTGGCATATCCAATTTTGGTCTTGAACTTATCTTCATTTCCAAGATGAGACCAAGGCAACATTAAAACTGGTTCTGGCTTTCGCAAAATTCTAATAAAAATAAGTTTTAGGACAAGAATCAAGTCAATAGTAGAAAACTATTTAGAAAGAAAATTGTAAAGCTGATTTGAAAAAATGCAAGAATAAAGCAAAATGCAAAAAGAAAGTTAAACTAATGACAAAAACATCTAAAGTTAAACCAAGAGTAGACGGAAGATATTATTACATAGAGAAAATAAAAAAATAGTTGACTAAGTTACTTAGTCGCTTCTCATTTGTACAATGTGGTGATGTCAAGACTGCCCTTTAAGCCTCATTCTTATCTTTGTTTTACTTGTGTAAAAGCTTATAGGTTTTTGCTATTTTCGTGGCTTCTATTCTGGATACTTCTGTTTCCGATATCAATCTTCTTCTCTTTAATCTCTTGCGTAGGTACCTGTATGTCCAAGATTGCTCTTGCCTGACGATTTGCGTACATTTTTATAAAGTAGACATACCATCTTAGCTTAACTCTAGTTTAATCTTAGGTCAATAACTATGTCTTCTTTATCTTTCCTGAGAATTTCATTTTGATGATTTGTAATAGGCTTTTTTTGCTTTTTATTTTACGTCCAAGTTTAATTGCCATTTCTACGGATATTTCTGTGTTTAAATGATCTGTTTTACCAATAACACAAATTGAGTACTATGCCGATTGTAACATTTAGTTCATCATCTATTTTCCCATTTCTTTAGATATATCATAATTTATAATACTCATCTGTGTTGACTTGTTCCAAGGTTTTTCTTAGAATACGAGGGTGGTCTGAAAAGTTTCCGACCTAACAAAGATACAAGACATTTTTTCTGAAAATTTTTTTTTATTTTTCAACATAGTCTTCTTGTAACTCTACACACTTCTCCCAGCGATGCTCCCATTTCTGTAACCCGTCAAAATAGTACTTGGCATTTTTCTCTGCAAAATAATTGTTTACGAAGGTGATTGCCTCTTCATTTGACGAAAATCTTTGTCCTCCGAGCGCAATTTTTAGATGAGGGAACAAAAAGAAGTCGCTTGGGGCTAGATCTGGTGAGTAAGGCGGATGGTCAAGCAGTTCAAACCGTAATTCGTGGATTTTCGCGATGGCAACCGCCGAGGTGTGAGACGGTGTCTTAGTGAAACAGGATTTTCTTTTTCTGCAAATGTGGCCGTTTTTTTGCACGTTCTGTCTTCAGCTTGTCAAGTAATGATGCATAGTATGCTCCTGTAATGGTTTTTCCTTTTTGAAGATAATCGATTAAAATAACTCCATGACTATCCCAAAAAAACAGTCGCCATCACTTTCCCAGCCGAAAAAACAGTTTTTGCTTTTTTCGGAGCCGGTTCCCCCTTTGCAGTCCACTGTTTGGACTGTATTTTTGTTTGGGGCGTATAATGGTGTATCCAAGTTTTATCTACAGTAATTAATCGGCGCCAAAACTCGGATTTATTTTGCCTAAACTGCGCCAAAAGAGCGTTGGAAATATTCATTCAAACACGTTTTTGGTCTAACGTGAGCAAACGCGGCATCCAACGCGCGGACAGCTTTCTCATGCCTAAATGTTGATTTAATATGTGACAAACACGTTCTTTTGACATGTTCATAACCTCTGCTATCTCTCTCACTTTAATTCGGCGGTCGTCTAGCACCATTTGGTGAACTTTGGCGATGTTTTCGTCGGTAGTTGCAGTTTTTGGACGTCCCGAACGTTCATCGAGGTCTGGCACGAGGGGCTTCTCTTTAAGCTCCGAGCCGCCGAAATCCCCGCCTGCTTCGTCAGGTTAATCAGCAGTTTCCTGTCCGCCCGCCAACACCGCGTGCGAGTGCACCAGGCTAAGTCCAGGGTGTACACGCCGCGAGCCGGCGTCCCTCAGGGGTCCATCCTTTCTCCTCTTCTATTCATATTCTTCTGCCATGACATCCCTCGTCCCGAAGAGCCGGAGGTCCGCCTCTCGCAATTCGCGGACGACACAGCTCTTTGGGTGACGTCTCGAAGCTCCGCCGAAGGATCCAGAATCCTGGCGTACGAACTAGGACGCCTGGAGACTTGGTTCCGGAAGTGGAGAGTCAGACCAAATCCCCAGAAAACCAACCTCATCTTATTCCGCCACCGCGACTACAACCACACGGCCAGATTCGATCCCGACGACGTCCGCCTGGAACTGTGGGGCTCGCGCCTCCAACTTTCGTCATCTGTCAAATACCTTGGCATCACTTTCACCCCCACGCTGAGATGGAGCGACGAGCTGAAGCACTGCCTGGACGTTGTCCAGCGGCGCAGCGGCTTGCTCTCTAGACTCTGCGGCGGCATTCCAGGCTGCCACCCTAGGACGCTACTTCACACATACAAAACTTTCATAAGGCCCGTGATCGACTACCGATTCACAGTCTTCGGCTCCGCACCGCCATATGCGATCAGAAGACTCCGACAGAAAGAGAGGGCCATCTGCAGGAGGATTTTCCGGCTGGAGCGCTTCTTCCCTTCGGAGGAAGTCTGCGACAGGGCGGGTATTCCTCCTGTAGATGCGCGCCTCGAATTCATGAGGGGTCGATATGTGAGCAGGGCGGTCGAACAAAACAGAGAGCACGTTCTCGACATCCTAAGAACCCGGGCTCCGGCCGCCCGCAGAAGACCCAAAAGAAAACCCAAACACCCGCCCTCCATCATGATGAGACGTGCCGAGAACCTCTCTCCCGAGTTGATGGATATACTTCTTGACACCCCACTTATCTATAGATAAGTTCCCAACCACAGTCCTCCGCGAAACTACCGAGCAAAGTAGGCAGCGTCCTGGCGCCACGTTGCATTCGGGAGGTCCGGGACATCCCCGGGCCGACTGTTCTCACTAGGGTTTTTCCGTGGTTTTCCCTAGTGGTCAAGGCAAATGCCGGAACAGAAATTTCCACGGACCCACCACCAACACCGAACTAACGCGCCGCGTCACCACCCCTTCGCCTCCGATGTTACCACACCGAGGAACCGCCGCTGCACCACCACCCCACAACACCAAACTGCTGCTGCCGCTACACACAACTACCGCAGCCACACAATAAACACACACACACACACACACAGGATGAGCGCGAACCGAACCGTTCTCTAAGTCGCTAACGCCACAAAATTCCTCCCCTCATCAGGCTGAAGAAGCTCCACGAGGAGCTTAAAACGGCCTCCCGCCTTCGGCGGGAATTTAACGATTGACTTGACTTGACTTGACTTGACGTTCATCGTCTCCCAAGCTCTTACGGCCACGTTTAAATTCAGCAGCCCAAAATTGCAGGGTGGTAAATGATGGTGCAGAGTCCCCATACACAGAATCCAATTCATCTTTTATTTGCGAAGGCGTATTGCCTTTCAAAGACAAATATTTAATGACAGCTCGATACTCGATTTTGTCCATTTTCACAAAAAAAACTCACGTCAACTCACTCAAACGACTGTTACATAAAAACTGCGCGTCCAAAATGGCTGAAACTTTGGTGAGTAACTGTCAATAGATGAACAACGAAATTCAGTAGCTTTTATTTACGAGTGCTGCCATCTTCACCTTGAGGTCGGAAACTTTTCAGACCACCCTCGTACAATGTTTGCCATTATTCCTTCTCTTGCTACTTTACCATAGGAAAAAAGTGCTCAGTCATGCTATGCCCTGCTTTGATTTGTTTTTGAGTTTTACCCAATTTTGGCAGTATAACTTGTTTAAGTTTTCTCAATATTTTTCATATAATATTTCTATTGTACTTAAAGGAACGCTTAACTGAAGTTCAGTATATTTGGCAGCTTCCTAATATTCAAAGATAACTCAAAGGTTTCTTCTAGTATCTTCTTCCCTTTTTCTCCTATATATTTTAACACATCAAGGGTGCTTTCCGATCATTTGCAAAGTCTGTCTGTCTGTCTGCCGCATTTTTTAAATTTTGAAAGTTTGACTTCAGATTTGGATTCTACATCAAAAACTACAAACAACGTGGTGTTTTCGTTTTTTGATATCTCTTCCGGAACATAGTGAAAATCGCCGCCAAGATTTAAAAAAATTTCAAAAATTTTCTTTTTACTTTAAAATCGTATTCTACATCAAAAAATAAGAGACGCGTATACTTTTAGTTCTTTGATATTATCTCGGAATCATGGTCAAAACGGCCGCCAAAACTTGAAAATCTTTTTAAAATTGTTGCTTGAATTCAGTAACAAAACGGAGTTCGTTGTAGTTATGCTTTGCATTCCCAAATGTTTTTAATTGATTTAGCAATCCCGTTTTCTTTGTGCTGTGTGGTTTTCTTCTTGATCGTTTAATATCATAGTCATTGTTCGTATTTTATATTTTATTTATTTTAAGTAGTTCTTCAAAAGTGTTATTTCGGTATTTCTAGAATTATCATATTTTGTCATTCCTAATTATGTTATTTCTATCCAATAACAAAAGCAAATGGAATTACATAAAAACGTGTATTATCGGTAATAACGTACTTGGTGAAAGGACTATCTGACAAAGAAACTTATGCATTTACCGATTATTATCTTTCCTATGTCACTACAAAAATTATAATACCGTACTGGAAAATCCACTTTTATTTTTACTTTAGAAAATATCGATGCTGTGTATGGCATGATTCAGGAGGAGCGATGAATCAATAAGCCAAAATTTAGAGTAAACACTGAAGATTTCGTAATAATTTGTTTATGAAGAAAATTGTCTGCTTACAAAAGGATAGCCAAATGTTTGACAACATCCAAGGCGCTTTAAAGTCGTTTTGAAAAGAATTCTTCTAACCTGTTGGATTCTGTTGCATATATGGACGAAACAAGAATCCATCATTGCGATTCAGAAACAAACGAACACTCTAGTTCTCCTCGCCCAAAAAAATTTCGTATTGTTCCAAAAGTTGTCCGTAGGAACGACCGTCGCTTCAGTTTTCTGGGGCAAACATAATAGTTTTGACAGACCATCTATAACCGTTACAGGAGCATACTATTTCTCGTTACTAACTAATCTTCTCGAAAGACATTGTGGGATAAAGAACGTATTTACAATACCCTGATGGTTGAACTATAAGAAATCAGTAAATTAGGCTTTGAATTGGCCATCTGCAATATTTTATGGGTTTGGCCTCTTTAGATTCTTATATCTATTTCAAGAACATGTAACAACCTGTATAATGTACTCATATATTCCCTATAAAAATCTGCACCAAATAGTGCCATTTCTACTAAAAAGAGTGATATTAAAAATGCTGTGAAAGGGTAGAAAAAAAGGTTTAGAATTACTTTATGAACAGTGCACAAAGCGTACAAATAAATAAAAATTTGTCGTAAGGTACAATAGCTCTTTCTGTGCTAGACTAAGAACTCATCAATGCTATCCTCGTATTACTATTTAGCCACCAATATCTTTTTAATTACGTAAACAAGAGCAGGGAGAATTATACTTATACTAGCCAGCAACAGACAATAAACCTCTTAAAATAAATCTAATGTCCTGCAAACAGTTTTATCAACGCTGGTCATTTATTTATTACCCCTTTCTATTACATTTACCCACCGCCGCAGAAGTCCGGAAAATGTATTTGTTTTTTGAGGTAATCTAGAAAACCCCAATTTTTTTCAATTGCCCACAAAACACATGTACCAATAATTCAGCAGTAAAAAAAGCTTATAAAATATTCATAAAAAATATATTGGCCTAACGCAGTGGGGCGTGCTAGCGAAAAATAAACCCACCGCCCTTGATCATTATATATGTTTCTGTGCACCGAATTCCAAAGCACTTCCACCCTTATTGTCCTGTGCGCAAGGACTGAAAGGTCTGCAATTTGTTTTGTAAAGCCCTATAGGTACGTAGTTTAATTTGTAAAACGCATATATCTGAATTTAGCGGCTGCTGGGGTTCGCTCTTTGTTCTTATTTTGTATTAAAGGGGACTTTTTGTGCAAACGTTAAACTGGGGTTAAACTTTTTAACTTAATATGCATACAAAGATAAATATTACTTCCTCCCTTTTAGATATGGGAAACGTTCAATATAGGAAAACCGTAAAAGCCACAACATAGAGCTTTAAAATTTTACGAAAAAACCCTTGTTGTTATTAATAATTCGCACGAATAAACTATAACCTAATTTCGTATAACGCTGAGGATTTGACGATAACTTTGAGAACTCGCGCGTAACAACGCAGCATAAGCTTTTAAACGCGGTCTGCTTGATAAAGACTTTATGGAAGATGGAGACGTGGTCCAAAATCGCACACCTCAGTATGTATTATACCGGAAAGTTATCCCAGAGGGTCGTGGTGTTAGATAAACTTATTGAAAGCGGAAATGTGATGATGGAAACTGCCAAATCGCAGGAAAATGCTATCAGAAAACTGTTACCGTAGAAACAGGGGCACGATGGCGTTATGTAAGGTGATATAGTGAGATTGCGTTTAAGACAGGGTTGCTTTTGACGACTACCCTTATATTCGACTGATCATTTTCACACATAACGGATCTCTGAAAATCTCTATAGGTTTTTGTCAGACTTTGTAAGACATATTAAATTACTAATACATCAAAAGTGTTTTATTACAATCTATAAATACCTATTTATTACTGTCCCTTTTAATATAATTAAAAAATGTTTTCGAGAAATATGCGAGATGAATTAGCGTTATTCCTAGATCTTGAATTATTTACCAAAGCATTCCTGTAAGTATTTTAAAAACTAAAATCCATTGATCTCCCTTTAATCTTAATTCCGACAAAACGCTTGCCTCCGGCCCGTCGACATTGAAAAGGTACCAATAAAAGTAACAATGATCTTATACCTACACAGTTACAATTGTTCGAATCCCCTGGAGTATGGCAAAGTAGGTGGAAAAGAGAGCAAGGAAAAGAAGCTGGGAGACTTAGAATAGTAGCAAAAGATATGTGCGACTAGAATACCAAGTAACTTCCAGTGTGCTTCCTTCAGCGACACAATTGCAAAAGAATTATCATTGTAGCCGAAGCATCCACCATTTTCACCTCCTTTCCGTTCAAATTTAAAATGAAAATCACGTTTCTAGTGTGAGTTAGTTAGGTAAATCTAGAATCTTGAGTACTTTTTCTCTTCTTTAGAATTAAGAATCAGCGATTTTATAATCTTTTAGGTAATCTCTGTAAATGACATGAACAAAGTACATTTAGAGACGGTAAATCTAGCAGGGTGATGTACAACCTTCTTTTATGCCATAAACTGCCGGATTTAATAATGAAGTTGAGGTGATTCATTAGATGGTGGTTTTAGGGTGCGGTACAATGATGATGTAGTGGATGGAGTCTTCATTGTTAGGGTTGACGCACGATTGCTATCATGCGAATGAACGGAATGAAAGTGACGCCGCCAATAATTTATTTGCTAATTTTAAAACGTGCGCTATTGTATTAAAATACAATTTATAGTGGAAAATTATAAATGCAGCAAGCGAATTCCGTTGCGCTGAAACAATACGAAACTAAACGAAAACGAAGTAGGAACGTTACTGTGTAATAAATCAAACATCATTTGATTTAGTACTTGTTAAAACTAAATAACAAGATCTAGAAATTCCTTTTCTAAATTAATTTTCCTCACATTGCTTTTCCATTCAAACTTTTAATCTTCGAATTCGACTTCTTTTAAAAAAGGTCGTGACGTAATGTAAAAACTTGGTACCCTTTTCAATTCGCTGTAAAAAACAAGCTTCGCGGCCTGTAGAAATGAAACGAAAGAGTTAGAAACGCGAGATGAGGAAAATTTGGGTTGAATGGGCAAGTAAGGCGGCAAAAACAGATCCTGTTTTTCCGCGTTACCGCAACATGTCTGCTAGGGCGACAATCGCCATGATTTACAGTTTGTTGTTTCCTTGATATTGTACACTTTATACCACAACTTGTGCTTTTTACTATTCTAGTTTTGACACTGTTTTCTTGTTTTTGTCTCGATATTTTTCAGTTCTTGATATATAAATCACGTAATTCTACTGGAATTATAGTTTTAAAACTAACAAATTATGACGGTATTGTAAACTTGTACCTATTTGCACAGGAAGATTATAACTTAAAGTTTTAAAGATTTCTTGCATTATTTTAAAAATAAATAAATAAATAAATAACTAAAACCAAACCAAAGCTTAGACTTTATAGCTTTAAAAGCCCCACTTTGAACTTCCAGTAAAGTTAAACTTCGTCTTGTACGAGTAATTCTAATTTCTAAAGTTGTGTAGTCCAGTTTTTGCTCTTGATTTCTCGTCGTATACTTAAACAGTTTAATCCTAAATTGCTAATTTTCAATTAGATTATATTAAAGTTGTCTAACAAATACTTTAGCACAACAATGAAAGCATTTTTTATTGATTTCTTAACATTAACTTAAATAACATGAACGTAATCTACAAAGACATAATTAATAATGTTTAACCCATTACTATTATATTCGTTTTTTATTACCCCGAATAAAAAAATCT
Source organism: Ignelater luminosus (assembly GCA_011009095.1). Lineage (NCBI taxonomy): Eukaryota > Metazoa > Arthropoda > Insecta > Coleoptera > Elateridae > Ignelater > Ignelater luminosus. The sequence goes on from VTPC01003728.1 coordinate 19,946, forward strand.
AATATAACGAAGTCATTGTGTGTTTCTCTATCTACTTACGTAATACGTTGAGCTAATGAGGTGTCGGGGCGCACAGCTACGAGCTCAGAAGACAGGAATGTCTATGTAGAAAAGTTCAATGAATAGTGTAAAAACCATGCTTGGTTAGAGGACTGTAATACGGCACCCTAGATGCGTCATTATTCACGACTGATGAACGTAAAGCAAAACATAGTATGTAGATTTGTCACTGCTGAATCTAAGGTATTTATTGTTCTAAAAATTAGTACAATTCTATCATGAAGTGGAAATTATGTTTTACCAACATGTTTCTGTTTACCTACACTTATCTCATCAACTTGTCTGCCTGACTTAATGCGTAAAGTGAAACCTATTTGATATAAAACTGAGAAAGTACGCTCAGTGATATTAATTAGTGAAATGGCCCCGTCGTTGACGTATATTAACTTGGCCAAAATTTATTGGGGAACAAGACATTTTTGTTTACTTCACTTCTGAAAAACAGTATTTGGCCCCAATAGTTCGGTTTACCTAAAACTATGGGTTGCTCTGACCAAGAGCAGTGCTTCTCAATCTAATGTGTGTTACAAAATCGTAGAAGTAATAGTAGAGGTGTTGGGGAGCCTAAATCGTAGCAAATAAGTCTTTTAGATTCTTCGCCATCCTCTCTACCTACTAACTTTATTACTAGTGATTTTTATCTATTCTTTGATCAAACCTATTTTGCTTTCTAATAAGAATGTTGGCTTAGAGCAAAAGTACTTAACTATTATCTTAATAAAGTAACAACCTCAACCTATCCTATTGTAGCGTCCTTAGCCTGGAAACAACTAATACTACCTATCTAATTTGCCTTTCTTTTGTGAGCTCGTCCATTTATGACAGAAGAGGTATACTGTTTTGAAATTTCTAGAAAGGGCTATGACTTCACATCTGGCAAGTTCGTTTGTTTTCTGGTTGTCACGAATCGTCGAAAAATGTTTAATTACTCGCTATTTTGACAGGAGGTCATCTAGGTTTCTTTTAAACCTTTTTGGCCACTCGGTATGTGAAGTTGGCAGACGCGGAGTGCAGCATGGTGGTGGTTGATTTGTGATTGTCGGCGGTCGAGGTATGCCAAATGACGTTGAAGGGGATTGAATTGCTATTGATGTGGAGATGATTGTCTCTCGCGCCTGGGATGGGCAAAGCGTTGACTCGTGGTCCGCGTCAAGAGTAACGCGTATAGTTAAACATATATTAGCTGCCGCGAGCAGTGATAGTGATGAAGAAGAAGAAAGTGTGCTATGGTTGCAAAAATATAGATACAGAACCCCACCTTCACCTGTGGAGGTGGAGTCCAGTAGCAACAAGTAGCAGCAAACAGTGGTAGTGCCAGTGGTAGAAGGGGACTTCACGTCCCGGGTAGTGTTTGAAAAGCAAGTACCCAGGAGACCACGGTAATGAAGCATACATCAGATCAACGCCATAGTTACGCCTTCTAGTTTTTCACGAGGCGGAGACATAATGCGTCTACACACTACTGAACTGCGAGCTTTTCTCATCCTCGCTAAGCAGATTGCGTCTTTTGAATACCATATGGCTGTCGAAGCAAATGCAAATCTTTTACTCTATTCTCCTAGATTCTTCTGTATTTTCTATTGATAGAATGGCGTAAACCTTTGACACATGTGATTGAATAAACAGAATCCATTTGCAGGATTGTGTTTATGATACATTTTAACAATACGATACATGTTCATTCCGGAGATTCAGTTACAAAGTCATAAAACTCTACCTTTATATGGAAAACTGTACCCTATAAGTAAGCAAAGGTCATTTCCAATCAACTTTGCTGTCCTATATTCATTTCTTGATTAAAACTATAACACTGGTCCTCCCATTCGGAGATAAGCCGTCATGGTCTTTTTCTTTATTAAATTTTCGACACCTGGTACCCCTTTAAGACTTGCTGCAGTGAGCGATTATTTTCATAGCTTCGGTTATGCCTAAACAGACCATGTGGTAAAAATCACCTTTAGTAAATGTTAAAACTTTCTGCCCGATATAGGGTCAAATAGCTAGAATCCTAATTCAAACTTTTTTCATTCACACCCAGGTTTCAATCTTTCATTTGTCAAATAAAAACGCGAATTGTAGCAGCTAAAATAAAACGAGTCACGTGAATATTGACTGAACAACAGTTAAATGCTATCGTTATACTGTAAAGGTCATTCTTCTAAATACTTTCAGCTGATTGTACTCAATCAGAGCGGAGCGGTTTTCAAACGTTTTACCAATAATTTCGTATATCTGAATATTTTTTTATGAGACAAAAGTTTTATGTTTGAGAACTAGTGAACCCTGCTTTTCTCATGGAAATGACTGATATTAACAGCAGTTAACTGAATTGTGTAACGTTTTGGAAGCCGTCACTTAAATTTTAATTATTCCGTTGCAGATATTGATATGTCTATGTCAATTTTTCTATAAAATCCCAATTTATAGGATATCACTTTCTACCTTCCAAATTTTAAAATGCACGTTTACTTTCCGCTTGACCGGTTCGGGGCATAGAGTGCTTTCAAGTACTTTTTCTTTAAAGTGGTTTTCTTTGAGGGATCTATAATAGGATTTTATTTTATGCAATTAGTATTAACTCAGTGCTGTTTCGAAATTAAAAAACGAGTGTCTGTGATAACCAGACAATTCCCGGAGGGCCGTTAAGCCTATGTATTAATTAAGCTTGACCGTTTATCATTCTAATTTCTACCTTACGAACCGAAAGCTCCCTACAAAGACAATTGTCAGTTCCTGCCGTTATCCGTTCACCAACGAGATCTTGACGCAACGTACCTGTGCACCTCTTGTGACAGGTTTGCAGTTTGCTTTATGTTACTATAATTTGCATCTTCGTTTAACAAATGACGAAAAAGAGAAAAAAAGACTTAAATTTAAATTCTACAGTTTAATTCTATATCGGACAGGAGACTTTAAAATTTACTATAGTCTTAGTGTTCCGCACTAAGTCACCATACTACTGAGCTACACTGAACTAAGTACAACTACGTGATAACAATTTTTGTAATAATTGTTTTATGCAGTTAGACCACAATTGAAAGCACTTACAACAGCTGCCAAAAGCTGCTGCTGACTTGGTTACAATGTTGTCAACATACAACTTCAATCTAAGTAAGATTTCTAGTTTAAACTCATATAGAATACTTTTTAATGATCAAATTTAAATCATGTCTTTGGGTTACACTTTCTTATTCTTGAACCAACTTTCTGTTTATTTGGTAGTTGTTGTTGACAGCACTATTTTGATGAAATACGTATACTATATTCTTTTTAAGTGGCAAATGATTTTCCAATCATTGTCGCAGCAATGTACTCAAAATTCTTTGTAATAAATCTCAAAAATTTTCTTTCAACTGAAAAAATGATTGTCCATAACCTCCAAAAGATCAACGTTGGGTCAAGTATCGATTTTAATTATTTCAATCAGTTTGTTTAATCATCGAAAACTTAATCCCAAAAATCTACTACAATATGAATTTTTGGTAAATCGGTAGATTAGGTTAATTTTAATTTTGAGCTGAACC
>VTPC01003730.1:0-16435 GCA_011009095.1 Ignelater luminosus
TAAACTTAACTCTGTTACGGGTTTCACTAATCGTCAATGACCATTCTACATATTTTTATTAGCTGGCTTTTGTTGTGAAAACATGAACATTGAGAAGCGTTAAGCCAGAGAATTGGAATAAAGTTATACCAGGGCTTTGTTGGAGATGATATCGATTTTAACTGAATTAATCTTTAATTACCCACTGAATAATTCGTAAGCTTAATTTCTATCGTACATTCACATTCTATTTATTTTTTATTAGTCTAATTCTGTTCGAAGAACTTGTAAAACCTACTATGTTACATCTTTTAATGATAAGATAATTCAAGCTGTTTGCTTATTTATAAAAAATCCGAGATTGAGGTGAAATATATTTAGTATCTTATGGAAAAGTTTAACATTATTAGGAACTTTTATATTTTCAATTCTTTAAAGATATTAATTTTTGGATTACTAACAACATTGTTCTTATAGAAACGAGAGCCATGCCGTAACTTTTGAGGTAGAATGAAACTATAGATACTGCTACTAGGCAAAACTAGAAATGCTCAAGGTAAACCTCTCCAACCTCTTCCAAAAGAAGAAAGCTTTGAGCTATCTATTTCTAGGAATCGATGTATAGCAACATGAATCTCTTTTTTAAACACTAGTACATAAATGATTTTTGAGGTTAAAAAATCGCCTATGAATAGATCTTAAATGTATGGTAAACATTCATTCAGTTAAGTTTATTAGGCAAGCGTTGTTCTGATGAAGCTTTAAACCCCTAACATCCAGTCCCTGAACAGATATTTTTGTGTAATAATGGCTTTGGCAAATCCCGTTCAGTTGGATTTTTGACTCAAAAAGAAAGAATCTTTTCATACGCAATTCTTTGTGAAGGATCTTTTGTATAGCTCTAACCTTTACCGTAGGTGCGTTATTGATTACACAGTGCCTCAAGAGGAAGTGCAAACGTTCCGATATATAATTTCTTGAACTTCAAAACTAGACTCATTCCGGATCAAACTAGGCATGGGAGCCCTTGGAGCTTCTGAACAAACCATGGGGCGTTCTCCGGGACTCCTGAGCGAACACAGGGGCACTTGCAATTCTAGAAGGAGGGATGAGGGATGCCCCAAGCTCTTGACGTAACCTTCAAGTGGAAACCCATCCTCTCTGGACTACTGACCAAACATGAGGGCCCTTTCAGGATCTTAACATGAAGAGTCCACGGACTCCTACCCGAACACGGGCAATCCCTTGGGTTTTTCGAACTAGTCCATTTTATGAGGACCCTTTTTTGAGGTTGCCGCATTGCTAGGTTTGAGAGGGAGGGGTTGTTTAGCCACTGATAGTAGACTAAGTTATTTATTTTTATAAACAACAATATTTTGCTCTTTCGTTTAAAATCTTTTCGCTCTTGTAAATATATTTTATTTCCTTTTAGAAATAAGTTTAACGTCTTTCTCTAAAATAAAAATCTTTAGTTCAATGCTCTGACATTAAAATTTATTTCGTGAGAACGTTGAAATTTTCCGCTACCCTTTTCTGAATTATTTTCTTAAATGTTAAATTAGAGGCAAATTCTACCTCTAAATACTTATTTTTCTCGTTGCATTTATGCTATTTCGTAGAGATTCGAACCTTGATCAACCCTAAAGCTATAAATTTTGTCAGCTTGACAAGCATAAGTAAGATTTATAGTTTCTGCAAACATCAGATGCAAGATGCAAATTCTTGTTATGTCCTGCCCTGTTTGCAATTGTTGATTGGATTGTCGAAACATACGATTCATTCAATAACCAATTATCTGCTAGTTCAACCCTCTTGAAGGATAAGAATTAGCATTTGTCGCTTGCGGACTCAAGAGAGTTTTCTATCAGCTACCGTCAAGACAACACGCTCCCTCTGTGTTAACTCTAGGGGATACTTTGGAAGTTAATATTTTTCGCGTGTTACCGTGAAGTCACACTTCTAATTAGGTGAAAAACCTGAGTGAAAAGTGCGTGATTGAACTCTGTCTTCGATCTACTAATCAATGATAATTCCCGGAAGGTCCGGATGTATCAAATTTTCGTATTCTCGTACCTCCAATACTTCGCTGACCAGCGGATCGCTCCAGTGAATCCACCAAGTAGGCTCAATTTTATCGTTCAGTTTATTATCATACCGTATTCGCTCTTTGCTCTTCGAATTTTTATTACGAGATTTGTACTGCCGTGCACAACTTAATTAAAATATCTCATTACCGGTCGTGTGAGAAAGACGCCCACACCTGTACATATTTATGTGTTATTGTTATAATATAAATTGTCTAACTTTATGTGTTACCGCTGTACTGTAAATTGTGCAATAGTGCCGCGAGTTAAGTGCACCGAATGCAAACAGCTGATCCTGCCTATAAACTGATGGTTCCTGACAGGTGAACATCGTTATTTACTTTTATTGTTTTTGCTTATGACGAAGCATTATTGGCAAACCCCAATTGCCAATCTGTCGTCGCAATTATTTGCGAATTTTATCTACAACTTTATCTTCTTACCACCGATCGCCTCGAACTGGTGAAAAACCTGCGAATACCAGTTGCTATTAGCGAAAAGCCTGTTGAACCGCTCACAGTGGTGACGGGTCTGTTAAATTTAGTCGCGTATAGTAAATTAGATTACATATCGAATTATAACGTAACTGTCTTGTTTTGAATTTGTTTATTTTTCTCATGAACGGGTTTTGTATGTAATTAGCATTTATTTTTGTTGTTTGCTTATGCTAAAGATTATTAATGTAACGCTTTGTTATTGTATATCTTTACTTGAATTTTTTTGTTTAACAATAACTTTAATTAGAGTATTTGGCTCAACATTTTATTTATCTATTTTTTAATGATCGAGAGCTTCGGCTCTATGCAACAACACCTGCAGGTGGTAATTCTAAAACTAGACGCCGCATTAATTATTGCCCCGTTAATTCTTGTTGTTATATATGTTTTTCTTCCTAAGGGGACAGAGAAGCATAGGTAACCCATACAGAGCTTCATATAGACGCAAGCTGCAAATACGGTTCTGGTTCTTGTCTATCTTAAAAGACAGTTTATGATCCATCTATTTCAAATGCTGTGAGTTTTGGAATGAACCTCTTCGGGTACATATGGGGAAAATGGAATAGTATATAAAAAAGTCCTTTTAGTTCCTGTTTGGAAAATGAGACGCGGGGCGAAAATGGCCTTATAGCACAAGCTTTTAATACTATTTTTTCTATCGAGGAATTGAAGTTCATTGTTTTTGAGGAAAAAAACCAGCCAAAATAATATTTACGGGTTTTTGGATACATTGTGTAATCGTGGTAAGACTCCGTTACCTAAGCAATAGCGTTGATTGACATGTCATTCAACGGTAGTAGTAACTGACATTGATGTAGGTCGTTATGTTTAAGGTTATAATAATGATTGTCAAGCAAAAAGAATGCAGCAGTACTAACCCATCAATCAGTGAGTTAAGAAGCATAGAAAAATTATATTTTTAAAATTAAAACGCTTAAAAACAATTTAATTTGCATTCAAACTTCAAAAGCAAAGACGAGATGATTTTGTGTAAGTGTAATTTGCCAGTTTAGTTTCTGTATTCATTATTCACTATCATCATCGTTTCTGTTTTACGGGTCTTTTTTCCAATCAACTCGACTATTTTTAAAATAAAATGCTGGAAACTTACAGGAAATCCCAAATGAGAAATTACGAATTTATAGTTACAAAATAGCAAAAAACAAGGACTTTATTATTAAATATTAAGCTGGTGAACGTAGGCAAAAGCCATTGTTAATTAAAATTATCATTATAATTTTCAAATAAATGAAGCGTGTCTACGGATCGGATGGTAAAGAGGAGAAACGACAATGGACAACAAAAATAAACTTGAATATTTAGATCTTTCGTGAAATGGGTCAAATAAAGCTTGTACTGGTTACGTATTCAAGATTCCACCTAAGTCAGAAATTTGAATTTCCAGGATACAGGATACATAAATTCGAATTTAACTGCGATTTACGATGTTTCTCCAAGCAGAATTGTAAGGAATGCATTTATTGTGTAAAATCAGTAATAACAAAGTTACTTCACTTAGAAAACCGTGGACACACTGTATATTTTCAAGTAGGTAGTTTCTGTTTTATATCTGGCACATGGATGCTGTTGCAGTAATGCCACAAAATAATTAAAGAGGTTTTCCCGGAAAGTGCGAACGTTTTAAAAATAACCATGCCAATCGATCAATGCGATGGTGCATTGAATGACAAAGGTGTTTCCTAAATTCGTCACAAAAAAGGTTTAGTAGAGGTATGCACATTAATTTAAAAATATTTAACTTGTATCTTAACTAGTGATACTGAATTTGTTTGAAAAATTTGATTAAACACAATGAGTCGGATTTATAAAGTTCTACTAAATCTTATTGTTAGTTCATCTGGATTTCTCTTAAGATCATACTAATCTTCGTCATGAAAATTTTAATCAGACTGAGATAGTGAAACCAAATTTTTCTTAAATGTTTGTGATTTGATTAAGTTTTCCTGATTGTTTTTATGGATTTAACCTCACTTTCTTTAATAACCAGACCGTGTTAGCAACTTCTTAGTGCTAGCTTACTAATTACTAACTTTGTTATATAACAAATCGATTAAAAAGTTGACCTTTGTATTTTACTTTTGTTGACAAAGAATCGATTTTCTTTTGTTTCCGTAAATATTTATACTTAGCCCTATATTATTATTCTTGATGTGAAATCAAGCAGAGCAAAGATTTATTTTGAATTTCCGAAACTCGATTGGCATCTTGTTGAGCACAGCAATTATTTGCATAAAGTTTTAAAATCTTGAGAAAAGTGATACGAAATTCTAGGAGGTTTTCCATTTAACTCTACTTGAATCTCTTGTGGAGTTATGTACTATGTCTCAACTCTGTTGCCAAACTCCCCAGTACTATTAAATAATATTGGAATTAAAACAAAAATAAATGTCGGGTGCTATTAGTTTTGATCTTGATCCTGAACTTGGTTTTATTATTCAAGGAGGTACGTGAGCGCTTCCGAAACCCTAGTAGTTAGGCCTATGTTCATAAACAATAATTTACTTAATAACAAGGCATGTCTAAACTTCTCTAAAATAGCTTAGATATTTTAGAAGATGCTATTATTTATAACCAAAGTTAATAACAATATTAACGACAATATAATTCAGTGGGTTAAGTTTACTAGTTACAACTAAATTGAGACTGAGATGATTTTAAATGGAATGTTTTTCAAAAAGAAAATTTATTCCGGCTTACGATAAATATGTCGGTATATCTAAAACCATAAAAAAAATGAAAAATCAAAGCTCTAGTATGGCATACGATACGGCAATAGTTAAGTCGTCACCTCTTTAAATAAGCAAGCAATGTAAACCTATCTAATTTAAAATACAAAGAAATTTTATATTTTTTGGTGTTGTTTCACGAAGATATAAACGTCAGCTGTTTTAGTTTTAGAAAAATCAATAATTTAGAAAAACTCAACCATTTTAAGAAATAATATACCGTAATGGTAACTTCACGGAAATGTTGATCCTAACGTGACTCAATTTCTACAACAATGTGTAAATTGCACTGACATTTCTAAATTGGGTTGCAGTTTAGTAATGATGTCCAGAAGATTGGACACATTTCATTTTACCGTTGTTACATTACGTGATAGATAACGCTGATGTATCATATTGTTCTTAACTATGTTTACTTATGCTTGTTACAATGTTAGAAATTAATTTTTAGAAATTCTCTTCATACAAACTTTTGCAAAAAGTTTACTTTGAATACATTTTTTTTTGTTATTATAATAGAAAATAAAATAGAGACATTGGTACAACTACGCCATGTCGTTTTGAATATAGAGATCTCTGGTGTATAATCCCTCGTTACTGTTTATTGAATTTCAATGTGGAATAAAAAATTAGAAACATACATGAAATAGGCATGTTTCTTTACGAAAACGTATTAATGGATTTAAGAATTTTCTTAGATAATTTATAAACCTAATTGTTACCATATTGTTACCGTTATTGAGTAAAAGTGTCTGTGTTCCATGTTTCGTGGGAAACATTGTAAGGTAGGTTTTAGATTTTGAGAACACGATAAATTAATCAAATAAACAACAAGAATGTTATTTGACGGCGGTAATTATCCAGAAAATGTAAATCATTTCCCAAAGAATGAATCGATAAGAAATGAATTTAACGTATAACTCAGATTTTGTAACGATAAGTTCGAAATTTCATACATAACGTCAAAGTTTTCCTACATATTTCTATTTCTGAAGAACTTGACAAGTTAAATAAATCTGATTCGAATGATAATATTCAATTGTTATTTATTTTCTTTACTAGCAAATTATAAAGTACCAAAGTAACGAATAACCTGTATGGTTCATAATCATAATAATATTGAGGAAACAATACAATGTCAAGATAACTAATCAACACGGCCCACGAGCCATTCCACAGAATGTTCAGTCGTTGATTCAAAGATATCAAATCCATTGGGTAGACCACGCAAACCAGATCGGTTGACAATAAAAAGCGATCGACGTTAATAAATGTAAAATGGTTTTTCATGTTTATATCTGATGTACTAAACAAAACAAAAAGAATTTTTAAGCTTAACGCTGAATAAACTATGTTAAAGTTGCTCGAGTTTTAATTTATAATATTGAAATACCTATACATAATAGAGGATATATGAAAGTAGTAGTAAGCTAAACAAATATTTCTGTACTTTCAACTAATACCGCTTTTTCCACTTTTTATTTGAAAACTAAATATACCGTGCCGAACTGGCCTGCGTTGGTAACAACAAGATAAAGTAACTTCAATTAAATGGATATTTGTAATTCTGAAAATTCTAAACCGTCTGTTTTATACATAATTTACATTATAGAACACAAAGAAATTTTAATTAACTCATTTTTCTTTAATCCAATAAACATATATTCTCCATCGGATTGTATCTAAGAGAAAAGCATTATAAATTTAAATGTAAAACCCCTGAAACTGATCTCTGAACTACTACAATCTAGTACCATTAAATAACACCACAAGCGTTAAAATTATTCAGCTAAAATAAGATAATTTAAGTTTTCAAATTTAATCGTCCCCTTTTCCCACTTTAACTTAAATTAATTTTAAGCTTCTTCGTCTATAAAGTTAAAAACCAATGAAACTGAAATTTTTAATAACGTGCTGTCATCTTTATTAATTAGCCAAGATATTCCGTAGAAATTAATAACAAATGCGCGCAACAAATAAGAAATTGTTTCAATAAAGAAACAGAAAAGGGAATTCCTAAATAGCAACGATATTTTACCTCGACTACGAGGAATAAAGAAACTGACAAGTTATTTTCAGATATATATTTCTCGAGATTTCATGATGTGATTTTTCTGGTATCTCAAAGACATTTTAAGATAAAGATGCGTATCTACGGAGACGGCGGCAGTCGAACAGGTGGCCGCACGCGTTAGTATTTGGTTGCAGCTATAAATACAGTCGAGCCGGGTCGGGATCGATGAGACAGGACGCGAGGGAGCCCCAGCTCCGGTCCCCGGAATCGACGGGAGCGCAAAGCTCGCACCCCCACTAGTAGTTTTACCTTGTACTTACAACTGATGGATGCGTCATTACCAGAATTGACTTCCTTTTTCGCATACAAAACAACTACGATACCAAACATCACGATGTAGTAGCTTATGATGAATGTCTTTACAAGATCAAGCAAGTCGGAAAAAAGAATTTGTTCATTTTTTAAAAATTGGTTAGTATAAGTAGTACTACATTAGGAAGATTGGAATAAAGAAAGGTGAAGTTTTGTGTTATCTGCAAATATATTTTTGTTTCATTTTTGATTTCCTAGAGGAGTCGACCTTATAAAAAGTTATCTTCCTGTGTGAGCCTATGTTCAGAAGTTTTTCTGAACATGTTAAAATTTTGTTTGAACTTTTGAACCATATGTTTCTGACTTTTGTTTGATTGAGTACGTATAAGTATTTATTCTAACATGTTCTTTAAAACCTTCTACCCTTTTCAAACGTTCTATAGAATCAAGAAATGCAAATTCCAAAATGTGTCACCGCTTTCCAATAGTTACAGGAATTGTTTCAAAACCAATAGAGTTGGTCGCAACTTCGCCGTTTCATAAAAGTTTGTATTTCCTTTAAATGCGGTGACAATATCGCGCAAGATTCCAGAATTGTAATTTGAAACTTTGACATGTGAACTGCGTCTGAAAATAACCCTAATATTAAAGAGGGCTCGGAAAGAGGATTGCCTTTCAAAAATGATTATAATTAAGAACTTGCGGAGGAAACTTGAAGAAGTTGCTCAGATATTATTTTCTAATGAATTCTGTTAATAATATTATTTTTACTTAAGAAGACTGATTTTATAAAAGATTCTTTTATGTAGCGGAATGTTCATTAAGTTATCAAGAAAAACAGCAGCAACGTAGAAAAAGATATCTAAAGAATTACAGAACTTTTCCCGTCTTCAATCTTTTTAAAGAAACCTAGAGCTTTTATTTTATTTAAGGATCCGGACCTTATGGATTTTTGCAATGCTATACCGATTGCGGTTTCAATTCTCAAAGGATTCGAATTCTAATGCGGTCTACGTTATTTTAAAGATCCTGTTCAAGTGTTTCTAAAATATTAAATAGGGTTTTGGTTGGTGCTTTGATATAAATGTTAAAAAAAGAAATATAGAACTTCGACCTAAAATTCCTTCAGATCAATTTTGATTTCTTTGATTTAATATTTTAAAAACTTCTATATCTATATTTTATGTCGAAAGATGCTCCCGAATGATATCAGTCAAAAGCGTCACGACTTTTATATTATTAAAATGTTCACTTTAAAATGAAAGTTATCGCGTAAATGAATTAAACAGAGATAACTGTAAGTTATTAACTCTTTTTTCCGTTAGTTAAAATGCATCTCGTAGTTATATGCAGTATGAATGACACAAAAAATTTAAGTTTTCCACAGTTTGATAAACTTCTTACATAAGAATTTGATAGTTTGTTATTTATACCAAACAATCTAAGCAAGAGACAATAATCGTAAGTATACCAACCCTCATCACCAAAGTTATTTACCATCTGGGACATGCTACCCATGACGGGTACATAATTCATTATATACATAGCGCCCCTTGTATCTATTGCTGTAGATTGTTTGTCGTATTAGGAAAACAATATACATAGGTATGTAGTAATAACAATCGCCTCTGCAGCATTCGTTAAAGGCAACCTTATAATCCCAAGAGAATAATATCCAGTTTACGAAAATGTGGAAGAATTAATTTGTATGTGAACTCGGGCAGTGTTTTCAGACGTTTTGTGACTCCGCACCGCGCCGTTACACTTTTAAACAGCGACACTTTGAATAACAAAAATATAATACATTGCTCGGCAAAAATTAAAGAAATACTTTTTCGAACGGTTTTAAATCTTAAAGATACCTAAAGTGGAAGAATTTCAGGTGATAGAAAATCACTATAAAAATGGAAACATTAAAAACTTTTGTCAAAGTGAAAAAAGAACATACTCTACACATACCAAGCTCAGACTTTGGCACAAACTCCAAGTTCGAAAATCCTACCTAACCCAAAACAACCAAATAATCTCAGATCCCCAGGCCAAGGCAAATGCTTTCGTCGAAGTCCTCAATGACCCACTTAATGCTCAAGCTTTCCGCAATGTCAACTATGACGTTGGCTTGTATCCTGATATCTCTCCCCGCCTCAACGTTTTCCTTTAGAAGCTCGCCGAATTCCTCCCAGACTCTATCAGTCCAACTACCGAGACTTTAGCTTCCGGTAAGAATTCTGCCCCGGCGAACGATTTTCTTACCAGAAAAGTCTCCAGTCACCCGCCACTTGCGACCATCACGCGCTTTGGCCTTACATTCAACTTTTGTCTCCAATGCGACTATTTCCCTAGAGCATGGAAAAAGGTAACAATAGTCATGATCCACAAACCTGGCAAACCACTCACCAAGCCATCATCTTATAAGCCCATTTCCCTTTTCAACGTCACAGATAAACTCTCCAAGAGTATATCAATAAATAGACTCCGCGAAACGCATCAGTTTACCACAGACCTTCGACCTTCGACAAGGTCTGGCACAAGGACTTTTATTCAAGCACCGAGCCTTCGAGATCTTTACTTGCTTCGTTCGACAAACAAGTAGCTATTTGTCCAGTCGGCAACATCGCATGCAAGTACTCCAGGCTTTGTCCAGGGTGAACATGCCGTGAGCTGGCGTTTCCTAAGAGTCCATTCTCTCGTCCTTTCTGTTCATCTTTTGCTCCTATGACATGCCCTGCCTCGAGAAGCTCGATGCCCGCCTATCCAAATTTGCGGACGATACAGCCTTGTGAGTATTGTCTCGAAATTTCCCCGAGGGATCGAGAATCTTGGAGTACGAACTCGGGCGCTTGAAGACTTGCTTTTTAACGTGGAGAATCAGACAGAATCCGCAAAAAGAACGTTATTCTATTTTGCCGATTCTCGCATATTAATATCACGAAGGAGAACAGGTAGAAGACGCCATATAAGTTTAAAGTAAAGAATGGACTCTTAGACAAAGTTCTCGGCACTAATGTTCAATCTTGCATTGGAAAAAGTGATAATAGACGCTAAAATTCATAGATCAAAACTGTTACTCTACAAAAAACATCATGCATAGCACATGCAGAGAAAACCAGGAAACTAATCGTGAACAAACAATGAGGAAATAGAAAAGAAGATATCTCTGTGTTGAGGTTAAAGATTGAAGAACAGCTAGAAGCAGTAAACTGTTCACCTATCTGATGGTACGGTAGGAAAAATTACAAGCAAAAAAATGGCGGCCAGCAAATCTGCATCCGCAATAAACGATGTGTTAAAGTGTAATGTGCTGTCAAAAAGTGAAGAGAAGTCAGTAGCAGCATGATTAAAGTCAGATTTATGAAGGAGAAGAAATAGGAAAAGTGTGAAAACGATGAATAAACCAAGAATAACTAAGAAGCAAGCATAATAGAATAGAAGTGAATAGAGCTCAAGAAATTCGTATGCTACCAGTAAGAGCCAGATAGAATAAAAAGGTAATGGAAGTTAAAAAAACAAATTAGAAAGAGAAAACAACAGATAGAAAACGATAGAGAAAGATAGAACAAAGTGAAGTGTCGTAATCGGATAGCACTAGGATGTTCTTTGCACATTTAGTGTTACGCACATACTTATTGTTTTTTCTTTTCACTTTGAACCAGTAGATGTCCTATCATTTATTCTTTTCTCCAATTGCATATTATGCTGGAAGTTTACTATATTTTATAGGATTTTACATTTTTTTTAATAGTTATCTTTTTAAAAACAGCGCATTATAGAGATATAAAGGGTTTTCCAATAAGAGGTGTTATTTTGATATTCAAAGAAAAAGTGCCATTTTTTAATATAAATGATCGGATGTTTATTTCATTATAAAGAGGAAGGTATGCCGTTAATAGTGGAAAATAACATCAGGCAAATGACCACCACGACCACGCTTACAGGACAATATCCTTTTCATGAAATTTTCCATAACCAAATCGCAAAGTGGCTGCCCTATGTCCTCGATAGCCTCACGAATTCCATCTTTGAGGTCTTGAATCGACGCTGGGCTGTTGGCGTAGACCTTCTCTTTCACGTGGCCCCAAAGAAAGAAGTCGCAAGGTGTTAAATCACAAGATCTCGGTGGCCAATTGTGATCACCTCTTCGAGAGATAACACGGTCCGGAAACTTTTTCCGTAAAAGATCAATGGTTTCGTTGCTTGTGTGGCACGTAGCGCCGTCTTGTTGAAAGTAAACGTTGTCCAGATCAATACCATCCAATTCCGGCCATAAAAAATCGTTAATCATCTCTCGATAGCGCAATCCAGTCACCGTAACTGTTGCTCCAGCCTCATTTTCGAAAAAGTAAGGTCCAATGACTCCGCCGGACCATAAACCGCACCAAACAGTCACACGTTGAGGATAGAGAGACTTTTCAACAATAACTCTTGGATTTTCTGAGCCCCAGATCCGACAATTTTGCTTGTTGACGAAGCCACCGAGGTGGAAATGGGCCTCATCACTCAAGATGATTTTTCGATGGAATTCTGGATCATTTTCATGCATTTCAACGACCCAATCAGCAAAGACACGACGTTGTTGATGATCGGCCGGCTTGAGTTCTTGTGTTAACTGGACTTTATAAGCCTTAAGACCCAAATCTTTATGCAAAATACGGTGTAATGACGTTTGTGGAATGGCTAATTCCAAAGAACGACGAGGAATGGACAAACCTGGGTTTTCTTTAACACTTTCGGCTACAACAGCAATATTCTCGGCTGTTCTTGAGCGACGTGCACGGGTTTTATTCTTCACATCACTAACTTGTCCCAAGAGCTCGAATTTTTTCACCAATTTCTGTATTGCGGTCCGACAAGGTGCTTCACGGTGACCCAAAAATGTTCGAGTTTTACGAACCGTCTCTGCCAAATTTTCACCATTTTTATAGTGAATTTTAATAATTTCAATGCGTTGTTGAAGCGTCTATCGTTCGATATTTATTAATGGCGTAGTTTCTACTTGTCAAATGTCAAAAAATTATAGCTTTAAAAGTGACATCTACCGAAATAGCGGGCTATTCAAAATAACACCTCTTATTGGAAAACCCTTTATATAGTTTAAAGAAAAAGGACTGTACAGGTTATAGAAAATTAAAGAGATCAATTTATGGCCAACAAGTTCTTGCGGCTTGGCAAGTTTAGATGTCTGTATAGATGTTTTAGATTAACTTAATTGTTAACAGTCATTCTTGCTTATCTTAATATATATATGACATCTACGAGGGTCACACCTCTGTAAAGACCGTTGAAAGTACTAGTGAATCGAAAATTCAAATACCGAGCATTCTTCAGTGTAGCATAAATCTTTGAAAATGTCTCTATAGTTTAACTTAAGTTTTAAGTTTCATACAATATTGTGACGTGCCTTTGCTAGTTTGGAATTGATCCATCTTGTTCTAACTTCTATCATCATAATTTCAAATTTATGTAGATACAGATAATAGATAATAGTTAAAAAATATTTAAACAAGATAATAGATAAATGAAGTGGCAGTAATCTAGATAATAATCAAATAAAAAGTAGATTGTAATACAAAAATCAAAAATAGCCTTATTTCGTTATAGCTAGTGCACCGGATGCGTAAATTGTAGAAAACAATCTATCAGAAACAAAGTCACCTTAATAAGGAAGTAAGGAAGTAAGGAGGAGAATTGAAATATTACCAAATTTCAGAAATAACATTAGATACTGAAACGTGCAAAAAACTAAAAAAGATCTTTATTTAACGTAGTTTTTTTTATCTAAATACAGATAAAAGATGATTTTAAAAACTATATCTACATGAGATAATAAAGTGCCAAGGATTCAAAAAATCTTAAGTTTATCCGTCGAAGATTCTGTCACCAAAGAGATCTTTCTTAAAACACGACTGACTATCAAATTACTATTCTACCGAACAAAAATGAAGATTTCCATGGAGAAAAAAAGGTAAAGATAAAATAATTATAAGAATGATGAGAGAAGGTAAATTGGTCGATAAAGGAAATTTAAAATAAATAGGCTAAATAGTAGACCAATTAAACAGCTAAATGAAAAATCAGACGTAGGTAAGAGATAACATCTAAGAAAGCAACTGAATTAAAGCAAAAATCGAATTAAGTTTCATATCGTGAAGTAAAGCCGAAAACTGGATTCTAGGAGGTAACTTCGAAGTCAATAAATGAGCAACATGATATCAGAGGACTCGGTGTTAGTAAAGCAAAGGGGTAAAATCAGCACAGTTAAAGGTGAACTCCAAAACCGTCCTTTATTGGTATTAAAGCAGTTAAGATGAAAACTTGATTTTTTTCTTTTAAATATAAAGCATTCTTTAGAAATCGAAGCCTACTTCCTTAAAAACAACGTAATTAAAATAAAGCTTTGTGGTTATTTGCTAAGAACAAGAATTATTTAACAAAGAAAGTTTTTCTTTGAGGTGCATAAAGTCTGTATAAGTATATAACTTTTTAGGGATAATTCTACTACTTATTCATAATGTGTATTTTTAATTTATTCTACTAGAAAATTAAATGTGAAAGATCATAAATAAAATTATCAAAGGAAGCGAGTCTGAGGCATTCGCGAAGAAAATCTTTTGGTTATCGGTGATTTCATGCAAGTGCTTTTATGTTAGGTAGTAGGTTTTATCAACAAAAACTGTTTGGAAGGGTTATCTTTGAAGGCTGATTCAACCTCTTTAACCCGAAACTTGACCACTACAAAAATATACGTGGGACAGTATCATCTACACCGAACATACCGAGAAAATAAATATCATATTTTAGCGGCCGTAGGAGTAACCTTTTTTATATGTACTAGATAGAATAATTTACGAATCAGTTATTTTACCTAGACACTAATAACTGTAGGTTTATTTTGGTTGACTTGAAAAAAAAAGCGAAAATTATTATTACAAAAATTTTTAAAGAAAATGAAAAACAGCCCACTCTCAAGTTTCTCCATCCTTCAATTTTTTCTTCCTACAGTTCGATTTAATAAAGTAATAATAAAAACCGTAAAAATGATGTGCAATAACTTTAATAATAACTTCTTTTCCATTGATGTACTTTCTTATATTTCGATATTAAATTTCGTAAAGTTAATATCTAGCAGAATATTTCATCTGTTGGATAAGTAATCTTTCGTTAAATTGATTGACAGCAACATAATAGCTTAAATTGCCGACGCGCACTTTTAGGACGTTTTAAATTTTCTGTTACATTATGTTTAAGTTATTAAGAAAAAAAAAACTCAATTTTATAAACCTTCGTGGATAATATACTGAGAACTCTTTTTTTAAACATATTAAGTACATAGAATAGGGATTTGCTAATTATATTATTGCGAATGAAACCTTATCAAGAGAAAATTTTATAGGATTCACTACCACCGGTTGCAGAGATTAACCATCGTTGTTTTTACTCAACATATTAATAAAACAAACTTGAGAGAATGATTACAATAAAATTAATAAGAAAAATAATGAATTGATAAAATATATATACGCTCTTAAAAAACAATTTCTGTTTGCCAATACAAAACTGCAACACGCCTGACTAAAGACAAAACTTTTTTGTTTGAAAGTCGTTTGTTAATGTTATCTTCTGCATTTTATGCTAACTAACATAAGCTAAAAGCAAATGTTTTTCTGTTTAATGGTTTCACCTTTACAGGTCGATGAATAGCAATAAGCCAATCACTAATCTAATTATAAGGGTTGTCTTACTAGTATCATAAAAATACAAACTTCTATCAAATATTCAGTAGCTGCAACAATACAATAGAATAACTAGTGCCTTGAGAAAGATCTTATATATACTTAGATGTTAGCAGTTGGCTCTACATATTTAATGTATTTAATACCAGCTTAAATAACTGGGAAGATAATACAATACAGGGTGTCTCGGGAGGAAAGGGATGTATTTAGAAAATGTGTTCCGGAAGTCATGATAAGAAAAGTAAATCCATATGTTTAAATTCCATTCTCAACTGTTATGGAGATAATTAGTTGTTAAACTGTAAGCATCAATCTAGCAATGTGAATTCAAATCTAAAGATTCTACAAATGTTTTTACAAACAGCATAGGTAATATTTAATTTGTACTGAAACGCGTGGTAGTTTCAAATATTCTCGTTAGTTAATTGCTCGAATAGATTATTTAAGTGAATGGTGATTATCTCTTATGTTAGCAGCAGTACCAGAAGCTTGGTCAAGTAATGTCTCCCCAGTAGTCTGCACTTTTATATCATAAATAAATAAATAAATAAATAAATAAACAATTTTAGCCATTGCTTTCCAACGCTGCTTTGTTGATAAGAAAAAAATGCTAACAATTAAAAAACTCATTATATCCGTAACAGTTAAGAATCGGACTTAAACGTATGGATTTATTTTATTATTTTGACCTCCTGAATTCATTCTCTGAATGTTTCTCTTTCCTTCCGAAACATCCTATATGTTTGAGAACCTTTACCAGATCCAAGATGTCATTAGATGTACTTGAAATCGGTAACAACAAACATTATTGACTGTTCATTAAGGGAAAAGTAAATTGATGTACTACCGCAAAAAGCTTTCAAGAAAGCTGAATACATGTAACACATCGTTCAATAAGTCCCGAGACTAACAACGAAAACAAAATTTTTTTTTTCAAAAATCATTTTTATTCATCAATATAATCTCCTTTTAGAGTGATACAATCTTTCCAACGCCTTTCCAACATTTCTATACCATGTTTATAGAAGGATTTATCCTTTGCTTCAAAATAGGCTTCAGTTTCGGCAATGAC